>JAJTUV010001915.1:0-240979 GCA_021653895.1 Mastomys natalensis | reverse complement strand
TTATCATTAATACAGAACAGAGCAAATAAAAGCAATTGTCTCCTTCATATGCAAGTGTCTGCTACCTTGTACCTTAGACTAACACAGGATTTGCTTAACATTTTAATTGCATTATTTTAAGAAGCACAATGTCTTCCAAATGTTCTATTATCTTGAATTTTTTTTTTTTTTCTGTATGGCTGTTCATACATATGGGTCCCTGGCACCATTTTTTATGTACCTCGAAATATCATGTGCAGATGGTTACATTTTAGTTTTTCATTCCACACATAGACAAACTTTTATGTGCTTAATGTAAAGCCAGGCTTAGCATGTCAAGTTGTCTTGTGTGACAAATAGTTGTATATAAATAAATTCACCGGATACACTTTAAAACAAAACATAAGTGTTTAACTTCGCAGAAATGGAATATCAGAAACCTGGGAGTCTTTCCATATTTAGCAGTTCATTTTGTAAAATGTGGGTTTACACAGGCAAATACCACATAATCTAGGCACAGACTTAGTACATGCCTGGTTAGTACACATTGCAAATCTGCCCTCGGAACGTTCTGCTATGGATCAGATGTCTTGTTATTGAGAAATCAAACAGTTCTTTAAATAGAGGCTGGATATGCAGCAGAAGCTAATTTTTGCAGCACAAAACTAATTGTGTGTTTTTATTTTCATTTAACAGATTAAATATAGCTCTCCTCTTTAGTTTGATTCCGCTTTTGTCTCTTACAAATTGACAGTGTCAGAGTATAGGCAGAGATTCCATTTAATTAAAATAAAAAAAAAGCCTAGTCACAAAAAGAAAAGGAACAATAAAATAAAACAATTTATAGGCTGCTTCTTATAAAAAAGAAAATACAAGGCATTTCTGGGACACTTTTAAGAAGCTACTTCATAGATCTCCCAGTAGCTGCTACATAGTCTCTGATTTATTTCTACACTATATTTATCATAAAATACATATAGAAAGGAACCCATAAAGGAAAGAATTGGAGGAGAAGAGAAATGGATGGCTGCCTCTTTGTGACATATTTTCTCCCTCAGCCTTGCATATTTGCATTAAAGTGATTGTGAATAATGTAGATTTGACCAGTGCCGTCTGCAGAACTAATGCCTATTAAAGGAATGGGAAGTAGCATATGTTGTGCCTAGGGCAGAGAAAGTCCAATCGCCCCCACTGTGAGAGTCTCCAACTAAAATGCAGGACAGCCTGGGATTTATCCTAAATGAACCCAGCAGGGAGAGAAAGGACACAGCCCCTCAGTCCACATTTAAGCTTCTAAACTCAGACTTCTTTTTTTTTTTTTTTCCGTAGTTCGTTTCAAAAGAGAACCCAGAATCTCTACCTATTTTATTTGCAAAGAGAATTGAAATGTTTTTCCTCCTTGTATCTGCTAATCTTACAAAAATTTCATCTCTTACCATTTAAGCAACTCTCTGAGCTGTCCCCTAGCATTTTCTGACAAAGCACTGTGCTGTCAGTAGTTACAAAATGTTTGGGGCTTGAGATTTCACTTTTATGTCCTTGTGTTGTGGCAGGAATGCCCAGCTACGCAAACACTTTGCAACCTCCCCCATCCTGTTACGTAATCTGCCTGTGACCTCTAGATTTAAGTTCAGGTTCCAACTAGAATTCCCCCTACTTGTGCTCACTGGAGAGGTGAAAAACAGCAATTATAAGAATGGAAAAATTGGCTGAACTAGGGAAGCAAGCATTACTAAGCTGCTGTGTGACTGGCTTCATTACCTATAGTATAGAAGGAGGAAAGAAAACACATACAACACACACCACACACACACAGACACACACCACACACACACACACACACACACACACACACACATATTCCTTTGAGCATCTGAGTAACCCAAAGGGGAAGGTAGTAAAAATAAAATACAACTGGAAAACTTGTAAGCTTCTTCACAGCATTCTACAAAATGTTCTGTGTGGTTCTGGAAATAATAGAGTTGATAATGATGTGGTGTAGCTTTCTGCTGTTATCTTAGCATTTAACTCTTATTCAAGTTGCTCTGATGCCACCTTTCAGAATGCAAGAAACTCCAAACCATTGATTTTAGATGACTGACCTACTCCTTGACCCAGGAGAGTAGTAAACAATGTCATGTTTTGATAGCTTCTGAACACTTTATTCTTGGAATGGTCAGTTGTGATGGAGAGGTAGACACACTTGAGGAAATTATCTTTTATTTCTTTGGGTTTGGTAGAACAAAGTCCTCATCTCTAACCCACTTGCCATCATCCTAGCCACTTCACCCTCTTGGTTTGCAGGAGGCCAGTGATAATCCATTTTCACTTCCACAATGGTTTCAATCCTTTTATCATTATCCTAAAACAGCTTACCAAAGGTTACAAGCATGAGTTCTGAGATTAATAAAACTGCCTTGCAGGTATAGAGATCTGACTAGCAGATAAGGGGCCTGGATGCTCTTCCAGGGGACCAGAGTTCAGTTCCCAGCACCCATGACAAGCAGCTCACAACCACCAATGACTCCAGCTCCAGGAGATCCAACGCCCTCTTCTGTCTTCTGTGGGTACTGCATCACATGCACATACATAAGATACACTAATCAAATTTTTAAAGAACAGTCATGGAAATATTTTTTCCATGATTCATGATTCTTATATTCATAAACCATCAACTTTTGATTAAAATTGTAGAGAAGAAGAAAAAAGGTGATAAAATTATAGTCTTTCTTCTCTTTCTTCTCTAGCACTATAGACAACTAACACATTTCAGAGGAGTTAAAGGAGGGGAAACGCCCAATTTTAAAGCTGGAAAAATGACCATACAATTCCTTAGCATTAGTCTATTAAGCAGGGTTTCAAGAACATTGTATGTCTGATTAATTGAAGTAAATAAGTCTTCTAACATTATCATATCAGAATTTTCTATCTAAACCTTACCATTGGTGTTCCTATTATACCATGGCCTGGAGCAGGGTTCATTCATTAATTATTTCAGCAAATATTAATCTAGCACCTGTCATCTGTACCAGCAGATGTATTTCAAGACCACTCTTTCTGCTGAACTTAGAATGTAGTGCTTGTGGACAGACAAACAAGCCATTCCTATACACTGAGATACAGGAATGCAAATCGTGATAAAGTAGTATAAAATTTAATTATTGTCTTTAAAGAGCTTTTTCAAACTTGTTACAGATATGCATATTGTCTTCTTGTCTCACACATAGGAAGGTTGCCCTTAGAGTTGCTTTGGTGTGCCACTCATGATATATTATTGTTTTCCTTTACTTGGCAACTCTGGATTAACACTGTAATACATACATACGTATGTACATACATATGTAAAGGAACAGTTGAGAGCTAGATCACTCTCCTCTTCAGGAAACTCCGCTTAGTTTCTGAGGTTCATCTGTGAGACATTTTGCTGCTGGGATTAGTTGAAGTTAGTATTGTAATGTATTATAGTTGTGTCCATGCACCCCTAAAGTCCCCTCCATTTCCTGCATTGGTTTATTGCAGCATGATGTCTAAAACCCATGAATCTTTCTTTCTCTCAATAGCCTCTTCCATAACACTGTGACCTGTGCAGAATTAGAGCTAATAATTCAAACCTACGAGGATAAAAATCATAAAGCAGTTGGCTCGCTTCCAGATTTTTCATGACATTTTTAAAGCTCAGATCAAATATTTTAAGCAGTGCCCTTTGTGAGGTGGAAATAAAGCTGCCTATGGCATGGCAGGAGCCTGCCCAGGTACTAGTTTTGCTTCTAAAAGCAAAGATCCAAGGCAAATAATGGGTCCCTTCTGATATACAGTTCCCTTATCTCTAAGAGGGAAAAACATGGATTCTAAAATCTATAACTTTAATGTCAATTCCAATGTTCCATAAAGAATTTTTTTTAAAAGACTGACTTTTTGTTCTTCTGATGTTTAAGTCCTACATGTATTCCAAAACCTTAAGGAGTACCTTTGGATGTTCTTTACCATTCCTATATCAGTGTGTGTATGAGTGTGTGTGGTGTGTGTGTGTGTGTTGTGTGTGGTGTAATTGAAACATGAAAACAACCAGGAAGTGCCATACTCTCCATTTTTCTGCAATAAAAAAAAAATTCTGAATTCTAGAGAAATGTAGTGACTTTTTCAAGGATTTACAGTGATTCATCATATCATTATCTTCTCAAATTTGAAATAGGAAACCAAAATGTTCCATAAAATAAAGGAAGACATTTAGGGTTTTTTTTTTTTTCCTCACTGCCTCCTCTTCAGTCAATAATATGATCTTCAATTTATTTGGCAAAACATGAACTGTATTTGGCTTTTAGACAGATAAAGTACTCTATTGGCCAAAATTCCTACTTAAAGAAATTAGCCCTAATGGATCTCCTAGGAGGCACAGCTTGATTTGCCACTGTCTCTCTATTTGATATTGACAGTCACCACTGACAAACAGCAAAGCTAGGACAGAGGGATCTTGGTATTAAGTCTTCGTTCTTCCCTACTGAAAACTCAATATCCAAACACCATTTTCTGTAAATAGTTTGGAAGGTTCCCAGAGAAGGCTAACAAGTTACAATTACATGCCTTCCAAAAGGTGACTAAATGTATCCCTAAGTTAGAATGTGATTAGCTTTTGGTAGTACACTGATGGCGTTCAGATTCTTTTAAATGACTCCATAGACTCCAGGATCATGGGTTCCACAGAAGGAGCATTTTCTTCTGATGTTTAAGTCCTACATGTATTCCAAAGGAGTACCTTTGGATGTCCTTTACCATTCCTATATCAGTGTGTGTATGAGTGTGTGCGTGTGTGTGTGTGTGTGTGTGTGTGTGTGTGTGTGTGTGTATGTGTGTGTAATTGAAACATGAAAACAATCAGGAAGTCTGGCAAAATTTTCATGTCCCTCTCTGTCCTTTGCACATTGTCTAAAGTGAGGACAAAAGAGTAAGGCATGGACAAAAACAGATTCTAGTTTTGGCTGTATTTCCAGGTATCAAGCATAGTGATACTTGCCTGCAGGAAGACATTCAAACAAGAAACACATTCAAAATAAAGGTTTCAATTGCAATGTCTCCAGCCATGTTGACCAATGGGACCATAGAGGTAGCCAAATATTTTAAATTTTTTAATGTTGAAAACATATGGGTCTATGCGCATACCAATTTCAGAAGACATTTTGAAAGTTGGAGGTTAACTTGAACTTCAAAAGATTTGTTTAAGAAAAGACTTTATTGTCGGGTGCTGGTAAAATGGCTCAATGGCCAAGAGAACTTACTGCTCTTCCACAAGACTAGGGTTCTATTCCTAGCACCCACGTGGCAGCCCATAACCATCCTTAACTCGTTCCCAGGGATCCAAAAACACCATCTTTTGGCCTTTGCAATCTTTGCAGGCATAGACATGGTGCACATTCACACTTGTATACATCAAATAAAAATAAATATATTCTTTTATTTTCAGAAAAAAACCTTCATATAATTATTTAATACTTTATAGGACTTGCAACATGCAGATATTTAAGGTACTTCATAAATATTACATGTTTTATTGTCCTAATAATCCCATATGGCTTCATGGTGAATGATAAGGAGACTGAGATACAGTGTAAAAGTGACTTTCAAGCCACTTGCCAATAGTGGACAAGTTAGCATTCTTAAATTTCAATTAGAGTCCCAATAAAATCATGTGGAAAATGGGAGTATTTCATTTCTGATGGAAACTAGAAGCTGCCCACAGTTTACTCATCCCCATCCTTCAAATTCATGCTTCCTCTTGACTCTTTTTAAAATATCTGAGAGAATGTTCTGGAACACATATTATTGTTTCTCAGAAGTAGCTATACAGTCTTTCTTTAAATATCTGAACAGTACCTTTACAACCACAACTCGATGGATGTCTAGAAACCAGAAAACAATGAGCAAACAACTTCCCAAGTAGAGAAAGAGCTATTATTTTTTGTAGTGTTATAGATAAAACTCAGGATACTGCACACACTAAGTGAGTGTTCTTGGTTGGCATCATAATTCACAAAGTTATAAGAAGAAAATTTACAATATGAGTTTAAACTAGCTTCCCTTAATATAGAGAGACAAAACAAATAGACTTCATATTCCTAGCACTTTGTACTACCCAATTAAGTTGTAGTTTAATTTTCCTTTTGTAAACTGTCTAGAACACCTGCCTGGATATGCATAAGCTATATGAAGTAACTTAAGTAAAATAAAGCACCATCCATGGCTACACAAACACTTTCCAGATTGGTAAATAGAAGAAAATTACTAAACATTTTTAAAAAAATCAACCAGACAGAAATCATCCAGTCATTCAAAAATATTTTCCAATACTTAACTATGCTCTAATCACTATGGGTATTTCAAATTCCCCATATATTCATTTCAATACTGCCAATCTGAATGTTCAAAATTTTCTAAAAGTAGCACCTAATTTGATCATGGCATTAAGATGTGTCTGTAAGGTTTGCTCCATTTTACTAGAAATCAAAGAACATTTAACTTCTTTTTAAAGTTACCAAGTCTTGTTGCTTGAGTCTCTAACAGAGCTATTAATGAAGCAAATTATATATATTTTTCCTCGCTTTCTTTTAGGGTCAGAAGCATCTCCACTTGTCTCCGCTACCCAATAAAGGATGCACTTGGCTTCTTATCTGCTGGCTGGACTAAATGTTCAGTTCATAGCCACTGGGTGCATTCTCAGACACTAACCCTAATAAGTCAACCTTCACCCTCTCCATATTTCCTCTCTCTTATTCCTACTCCCAAAGTTCAGAATATAGATCCTATTGATTGATTACGGATAGCCTATCACGCACCATCACTCAGTAACAACCATTAAGAAGCTCCTGTGTGCTCAGTCCAGAATACTATGGAGAGGACCACACAGTGCTCAAATAGAAATCTGTATTACAGATTGCAAGAGAAGACTTCACCCATTTAAGTACCTCCTAACAATGCAAGGGTGATCATGATTAGAGGCTGACACACATTTGAGTTGCCTGTTTCCCTGTTCTACACTCACACCTCCAAGGTCCCTCCCAGTGATAATAGAGTGTATTCCCAAGTGAAAATGCTAAAAATACTCCTCACTATAACATCAGGGACAGCCATCTGCAAAGAAAGATTGCTGCTTCACAATCCTTCATATTCTATCTAAATCCCTTTAATAATATAATCTCTCTGAGTTGCCCCAGGGCTTCCAATGTCTTCATTTAAACTCCAAGATGAACCCCCTCAAATTTATTCCTACTGCTAAATCTGTCAGTGTTTTCACAGAATCCTTGGAGGGTTATACAACCTCACTTCAGAGTAAGATTTTAACAGGAAGACAACATATACAGACCTGTCAAACAGATAATAGTGTGCATACTTTTTGATTGGGTGTCTAATACAGAAAATGTAAAAAAAAAAATCAGAAAATCCTAAATCTAGAACCAAATTAGGTCCCAAAAAATTATCTAGAAAAAAAAAAAAAAACATTTAAAACTCTTAGTCCTGTTATTTAAAACTTAATTGTAGTAGGAATTTGATATCCTAACAAGCCTGTATAAAAGACACACAATCCAGGTGTTTTATTTACAAGTTATAAGCCTAGATTGGGCAGGTCTGGGACTATACTAACTTACTACCCAGTTATAGGTCCCTTGCTACTTGCTGTTTCTCCTGGCTATGTGGTTCTGGTCCATGGTGGCTTCTTCCTTTGTGGTCCTCTTCTCCTCTTCCTTCTCTACCTCCAATGCCCTCACTCAAAGAACCTCCAGTCCCACTTTTCTCCCCCCACTTCCCTCTTATTGACTGGCTAAACTGGGAAGAAGGTGCACTTGACATCAATTTGAATATGTGAGGATCTGCACGTGGGGAGCAACCACATTTAAGGAACCAGTATTTAGCATTAGAATACAAGCAGCATCAGACCAACCCACTACACTTGATAAAAGCTCTTCTAGATTCGGATTATCTCTAAATTATTGACTTATAAAAAAAAAAAGAGCACATAGGCTATGTAAACAGTCAAGTAAAGCAGCAATAACAAAAAGACTGTATGTATTTAGCACAGGTGCAATTTTCTCCAACTATTTTCCATCCAAAGTTGCTTGTTTACAAGGATATAGGTCCTGTATATACAAAGGATCATGGCTTCCACAGATCCTCTGGTTGAATCTTGATGGTTACACATAGTACACAGAAAGAAAAATCTCTTGTTTTCAAAATTCTCATTATGCATACCATCAAACTTGTACACACACACACACCACACACACAACTGGCACCTATTTAACCTTACTCAATAAACTTAAGACATCAAAATTTTGAAAAAAAATATAATGTATATAGAAAACATCCTAACTAAAAAAACATGCAGTGGAGGAATGGAAATTCTGAGTGGACAAAAATATAATGATGAGAATAAGTTACTATTCGTCATAGACGCCATCTACAAACTCTTGACTTTTTGTGGAGATCGGTGATGAAAGCAGCGGTGGAAAAGAGAGAGAGACATGATCAAAGTATGACTCAGATTTATAGGATATGCTATAGAAAAGTTTTTATACATGTAGATTTCTAAATAATTAAAATGAAAGCGAATATGGTTCTTAGCCATCCATGTTGCCATTTTTAACTTCTTCTACCAAGCTGTCATAGTGATCGCCATAATTGATGTTTGCCATTTTAATATTAAAGTTTTCTCACTAATGGCATTAGATATAAATGACTTTGATTTGTGATTTTTTCTCCCCCAACACTGCTTTTAAAATGCATGGCATGATTATGTATGAAATGGGAATTGAAAATTCCCCTAATATCCGTGAGCATGTGTTTATGCAGTCTTTAAAATTTAGAATTGTGTAGATTGCCTAAGCACTGGATTCAGACATTCAAATATAAATGATTACATATATATGGTAATCTCCCATGGATGAAGAAATTGCAAAATCAAGAACTGGAATTGGAGTACAGAAGTTCAAGGTTATAATTTTTTAGATATCCCATGGTTCACTAAAATGCATATTCTTTAAAGACTCAAGTCTATAAAAGCTTCTACGTCATTCTGCAGTGGTTCAGACTTCATGCATGCAACGTCACTAAAACCAAGGGATGTGCTTTGGGTTTGAAAATTTGTTTCTTGTGTTTGTTAAAACTCAGAAACACATTTTCTACTCCATGGCAGCCTCCCTCTCCTCCTGCAACAAGTTTGTGAAAATGTTTTCAACAAAATGGAATGATGCGATGTAGCTCAACTCTTCACAAAGTTAGAAGCCTTAAATGTAAGATGTTAGGAATGGGAATAGCGATATTCCACTAGGGCAAGTAGACATGACTGCCTTTTCATACATTGTATTAGAAGCTAGAGAAAGAAGGCTTGTCCCTGAAAACACAAAATTTGGTTCAGATTCAATTTAGCAGACACACATACAAGTGCCTACTACTTTTATTAGGTGCTGAGTTGACAAATGTCAATAAAACACGGTTGTTGCCCTCAAGATATCACTCTAATGGAAACAACAGCTATGGAGCAATGTGTTGAGTATAACAGATCTGCACAGAGCATTATGGGACCGGAAAGGAGGGCCTCCTATAGGCCAGATGAGGCAAGAATGTCCATGTTTCTTCTTGATTGGGTACCCTTGAACAGTGCCTCAGATAATTAGGGGGAAAAAAAAGCAGGAGGGAGGCAAGCCTTACAGACAAAAAGGGAGACACATGATGAGATCAAAGCTTAGGGCCATGCCCAGTACAGGCTACTGGGCACATAAAGGCACATAAGTGGGTTGGCAGCTTAAGGAGTGACTGACATGAGTTATACACACAAATGTCTTGATGTGAAACCACTTAAGTGAGGAATATGGGTGATAATGAAGTCTTTCTCAATAGAAAATACCTACATGGCATCTGACAGTGTGAGAAGGAAAAACCAAAGCCAAACAGAAACTAAAGAAAAACATTGCACCTTTGTAATTTTGGTCAGGCCAACCCTAACCAGTTGTAGAGAAAGATAAACAACTTTCCCACTAACATCAAATCACAGCATCCACAGGTATTTAAGCCTGCCTGCAACATAAACAGCGAAACCACAAACACACTCCTAGACAGTTTCAAAAAAATCATCAATATTATGATTATTCCAAATAATATGAGAGCCTGGAGAGCTGCAGTGATTGAATGCATGTGCTCATCTTGCAGAGGACTAATGTTTAGTTCCTGGCACCTATGTGGTGGCTCTCACCCATCTATTCCTCCATTTTTAGGGGATCAAACACCCTCCTCTAGCTTCTGTAAGTACACACAGTGCACTAACATATATGCAAGCAAAATAATCATTACATAAAATAAAGCAAATCCAATGTGTAATAATAACAACAGCAACAATAATAACAACAATAATAATGGTAATTTAATAGTCCTATTCATTCTCACCATAGAAAAATTACACACAGTATACAGTATCTCATATAATCTTAAGTTTTTGTAAGAGTGCCTATGTCCCGGTGCATTTGAAGTCCTAAATGTTTCCAGGTCAACTGTTTAAACATATCAACCTTGCATACCTTATGGGAAGCTTTCCTTCAGGAGATATGAACATGCTATTTGCTGTCTGCTAGTTTGGAGAATTACCTGTACACACACAGGGATGACCGAACAATATGTGTTTTTATAAAGGAATCCATTGAGCAAATTATGCTTGGCAACTAAGAAACTGTGGTGAAGAGCTAGGAGATGGTCTAGTGGGAAAAAGCACTTGCTACCAAGACTAAATAAATAAATGTAAAAATAACAGGAATTGGAGAAAAAGAAAGTGTGGTAATCTTGCACTTTCTTTTAAGATTTATTTTATTTTAAGAGTACACTTTTAACTGTCTTCAGACACACCAGAAGAGAGCATTGAATCCCATTGCAAATGGTTGTGAGCCACCATGTGGTTACTGGGAATTGAACTCAGAACCTCTGGAAGAGCAGTCAGTGTTCTTAACCCCTGAGCCATCTCTCCAACCCAGTAATCTTGCTTTTAATTGCTTTCTTGCCTCTTGACAATTGGCTTTTTCATAGGCATGGGAATACTATAAAGCATTAGTTCTTACCCTCCTTTTTTTTGTTTTGTTCAGGGTAACCACATGGTCCCATTCTTACCCTTCCTAATGCTGCATCCCTTTAATACAACTCCTCGTGTTGTAGTAAGCCCCAACCATAAAATTATTTTGTTGCTACTTCTTTACTGTAATTTTGTTACTGTTATGAATCATAATGTAAATATCTAATATGCGACCACACTAAAAAGGTCATTAACCCCAAAGGGGTCAAGCCCCACAGGTTGAATCCACTGCTGTAAAGGCAACACCAGTCACACAGTTGAGTCTTAGAGTTTTAAGAAACAGAAAGCCTTGGGAATTACACAGACCCTGAGTAAAAAATCTGTCCTCTAACACTAATTTGCCCTGCTACCTAAGGAAATGTATCTAACTTCTTAAGGTACAAAAAAAGAAAGAAAGAAAGAAAGAAAGAAAGAAAGAAAAAGAAAGAAAGAAAGAGGGAGGGAGGAGGGAGGGAGGGAGGGAGGGAGGGAGGGAGGGAGGGAGGGAGGAGGGAGGGAGGGAGGGAAAGAAGGAGGGAGGGAGGGAGAGAGGGAGGAGAAAGAGGGAGGGAGGAGAAAGAGGGAGAGAGGAGAAAGAGGGAGAGAGGGGAAGGAAAGGAAAAAAGAAAGAAAAAAGGAGAAGAGAGGAGAGGGAAAGGAAAAGGAAAAGGAAAGGAAAGGAAAAGAAAGGAGTGTCCCAACATGATCAATCCTCAGTCTCCAGAGGATCAATAAAATAATGATGTATCTCTGTTATATCCTTCCCCTCCATTTTCATTTTGAGGCCCTCTCCTGAACTCAAGCGCCCTAGGACAAAAGGATGACATAAACAACCTTCATCTAGACTTCTTCACAAGCTCTGCCATCCACCAAGAAAATCCAGCTCAGACGGCACAACAGGCTGAAGGAGTTGAGGCCTGAGGACCCTTGACTACAGAACAGAATTGAAAGGGTTTAGATTTTTCCCTTCATCTCACAGGTCTCAAAAACAAAATAAGACAAAACAAGAAACAGGCCCTTCTACTGACTACTTCAGCATTTGATACTTCCTGAGCTATGGGGGCACATTTTGTTTCCTCCAGATGTTCCCCAGCTGTAAGAACCATGATTCCTTCCACTTGCTTCCCACACCTTGCCTTAAAGAAGGGTGCCAAAAAGGCACATAGCCAGCTCCAGCAGGACATAACGAGATATAAGAGAATTCTTCAGAAGCAATTCTTGACTAATGCAGTCAGAAGCTCAAGGATGTGATCATCTTTTCTTGTTCTAGACATCACTGTGTATAAGCTCCGTGATGTGTGCAACTAAATTTCTTTCTCTTCCGGGTTTTACACTTCCCAGTCTTTCCCTCCTGTTCCTTGGCCTCATTGCCCAAGTTTAACATGCTACATGAATCCCTTGAGTCAGTGTTTTCTTTCAGGAGAGCCATACCAAGAAAACATCTGCTGGATGTTTACATCCAGAGCACAGAGTACAACAAACTCACCCCAGGAGCATGCTGTGGACAGCTATCCCCAAGTTTCTGCCTGTTAGTCAGTTGGCTGAAGTCATAGTTCTCTTCACAAGAGTCCAAACCTCCTGGGCAGGACCTGGCCAAGCTCACAAAATGTCATCATCACTTTAAAACTCATTGTCCAAAGCCAAAATGCTTACACTTCCAACACCACATTGATGCCAATTTTAAAATGCTGCATTACAGGACAATAGACTCAAAGCTCCCCAGTCTGCATGTATTTTAGGGGCAGTCTTTTGGCTACTGTTTAAAAATATGCTTGTACTACATTAGTGAGGTACTGACCGTAGTGGTTTCCTCCCACCTATTATCAATCAAATCCCTACCAGGGAAGCCAGTGTTTAAACAAAGAAAGCAAGATGCATAACTATGAAGAAAATTGACATCAATGTAATTCTACAGATACTACGGATTGTTTATATTTCCGTGTGTTATCACCGGTATTATTTTCAGTGTGCAAAAGACTAATAAGATTGCTAATTATGGGGCATTAAAATGCAAAGTATGGGGTAGAAATGATGAAATAGGAAAGGAAATGCTTAGCAGAATTAGGGGGTTCCAAGTTCCCCTCCTGAGAGCCTGGTTGATGGACACATGGAAAGAATAGTCTATGGTTATTTATAAGCCCAAACCAAATGGGATGGAACTGGTTTACCGCTACTCAGGAAGAGGTCTGTGGTCCTGAGGCAAGAAAACTAGAAGGAGCAGGTGCTGATAAGAGACAAAACGGGTGGGAGATGTTAGAGGCCATGCACCCCAAGATGAGAGTAACAGTTTAGGGATCAATCCATCTGATTTGCTAGTGGACTATTTGACTCAACAAATGCTCAGGGACATAGTTCATAAGGATATATATCCTTTATTATGAGAGCATTTCTTACAGGGAGGACAGACATTACAGCATTTAACGATTGCTGAGATAATGTTGACTTGAGTTCTATAACTATTGAGGCTTTGTACGAAGTGATTTAGACATACTCCCCTGAGCATATTCAACATGTCCACAAAATACATACTATAAACCCATCTTTCAGATGGAAAAATTGAAGCCTCATTTTTTATACTGTACTTTGAGGGAATTTCATACTGCATGGCAGTGTATCTTGATCATATTCATATCCACAGTTCCCCGTACAACTTCTCCCAAGCCTACCTACTTCCCTCTCTCAACTTCTTATTCCCAGTTTTAATAACACAGAGACAGCAGTTAATACTGCTTATGTATATACGGGCACCTGAAGCTAGGATTTTAAACAAATGTCCAAGCCCAATAATGAGCAAATGATAGAAACAGGTAGTTTTCTCTCTAAGATTGCTGCTCCTCTCCTCTGTAACAGTCTATCACCTTCATGCTTATGTCAGTACAGATTATAATACCATAAACAATTAGTTAGCAGCACATCTTTGACCTACAGAAAGGTGTTTTCTGGTTTATGAGGCCAAAGGTATGACAGGCATCTAACTTGCATAGTAAGACTCATTCGAGCACATTCCAGTGTTGACACCTGAATGGAGCGATGTAGACATTGGTTAGGAATGCAATTTGTTATGTAAAAACTCACAGAAGCATCTTACCAGGTTTTAAAGTAAGGAACTGGTACAAATGTAAGGAGACTCTAAACAGGAATAAATAGTAAACATTGATATTGGAGGCAGAGTGAGAATGTAAAATGTAGCACGTCTACACAGACACTGGTTGAAGAAGGGAATTCCAGTGTGAGGTCTTCAAGGATTCTTTTTGACTTTAAGACCATTCTCCAGAGAGTGGAGGGCTTTCTGCGGTGAGCAAGCATCTTTGGAGACGGCTCTACATCTTCCTTCCTACTCTTTTCTGAAAATGTAACAGCTTGTTTTTGAAACATTTGGGTTGTTAAAATGAAATTCTCCCTTTCCTTTTCTCTTTCTTTCCTTTCCCTTCCTTCCTTCCTTCCTTCCTTCCTTCCTTCCTTCCTTCCTTCTTCTTCTTTCTTTCTTTCTTTCTTTCTTTCTTTCTTTCTTTCTTTCTTTCTTTCTTTCTTTCTTTCTGAGCAACAGTCCATAATTGCTCCCTCCACCATCTCCCATAAACCCCTACAATGTCTGCATCTATAATATAGCATGCATGTGCTCAGTAGACTTTTTTTTCCCCTGCATTCTGAAAGTCTTGGAAATCTGACAACGTCTTTGGGTTTCTATAACAGAATTTTAAGCACAGTGTCTTTTTTTTTTCCTCGCTCTGCCTTTAATATTGACCTCAGGCAACTGCTCTGGCTTTAAAGTCTACAAAATTATTATTCAATTTACATTTTTAGGGTAAGATAAATGCTAGCTTCTCAGAGACACTATGGCTGGGTTTCTTGAATTTCCTTATTCCCATTTCTCTAGGACGGTTACTTGAGAGTTTTAAAGTTATCTGTGTTAGGTTTTTATTTTCTTTTGGAAATCTTGTCTCTCTCATGGAGTGCCCCATCCGGGGTGTGGGGTGAGGAGCCGTGTACTCAGTCCTGGCCGCCCACAGCACTGAGAGCAGGAACTTCTCTCAGGTGTCACACCGCTCAGAAAAAGCTGTGGATCAAGGAGAACCGATCACCCCGATAATGCAGAATGAGGTCATTTGCAAAGAAATATATTACCAGATAGATAGCTGGCATGGATATAAGAACGGATTAGCCCTGCATGTCATTTACAGAAAGAAAACTCCTTTGTAATAGGAAAATTATTTTTATATCTCCAATCTCACCTGCCGCATTGCCCTTCCATTCTACTGATAATTTCATACACTTTTATGAAGAGCAATTCCGGACTCCATTATTGCTCCAAGCTTCGACATTCTCGTAGAAAATGAAAAGCGGCCATAACCTTCCCTCCTGCTCATAAAGACCCAGAGGTAGATCAGACCAGAGACTCTTCCACCTTAAGGTTCATTTTTTAAATTCTTTTACGTAAATCCCCCAGGCAGAAATAAGGAGGAAGTATTTCAAACCCAATTCCAAATATTTCTTGTGGAATTGCTTCCTCAGAAAAATGGAACCACTTGCCAATTAGCAAGTCTGTAAATTCAGAACAAACCCTATTCACTCTCAAGCTGACTGACAAAAAGCCACTGGCTTTTCCTCCAAACAAGAACATTAAAATTAATTAATTAATTAATTAAGAAGCTGGATTGTTATTTATTAGAATGCTTTCACACAGCAGAAAGATCCACTAAGTCAGCCTGCTCTACCCAATTTCTTCATCTCACAGGTGAAGAAATTAACCCTAAAGTCATGTGACTGCTTAGTAGAAGAGCTACTAAGGCCAAACCCAATCTCAATACTGCTGATACAGGATTTTTCTCCCTCTGAAAAAAAAAAATTTTGAATATGCTATTTATTATTTTATGGCTTAGAAGGTTTAACATTCTAAGTGGTTTGCTTTTCTTGACAGTTTATTTGTACTTTGTAGTCAGCAACCCTGAAACAATGTCAGTGTAATTAAACGTAAGTATCATGGCCCAAATTTCTTGATAACAAAGGATGACACACTATCATAAGGGCTAGTTATTTATTTATTTTTTTTAAATTCTCACACTAATCCTGTAGTAGATTGGGTGTGCAAAAGCTCTGGGTTCAAGTCACCAGCATGGAAAAAATAAAAAGTCTCACATTAAGGAAGTAAACTACAAATGAGAATTTAACAATTCTCAATTTTCCTTAGCTGGTCTAGCTCTCTGTACCAATCTCTTGCTTCCCACACCCTCGCTGTCCTTTTTTTTTTAATCTTTAATTTTCTTATCATGCCTCTGTGTGCATGTTGTTGTGCGCGCGTGCTTGTGGAGAGCAGACTATCAGATACCACATGGATGGATGACTGAAAGCTACCAGACAGGGATTCTGGGAACCAAATTCAGCTCCCTGCAAGAGTAGCACATACTCTATAGCTGCTGAGCCATCACACCTTTTCTTTCCTGTGTAATCTTTGTAACAGGTATTCCTCTTCTATTGAAACAAACTGAATTCTTATTAGGACTTCGCTGTTGTAGATTAAAAACAAACTTTGGATTCGCGAACGTTTGAGATGATAGCTCAGCAGTAAAAAGCACTGGCTACTCTGAGGACATTAGTTCACTTCTCAGAGCCCACATGGTGGCCCACAGTGATCTTTAACTCCAGTCTCAGAGGATCTGACACCCTCATCTTGCTACAGAACACCATACAGGCAGGATAATCCACATGCGTGAAATAAAAATATATGAAGGAAGGAGCAAGAGGTAAGCCCAACCCTGTGAAAGTCTTTGCAATAGCAGGGAGGTTAGCATTCTTCCATCAAGCTCAGAGCAGCACCGTCTGGGGAGCTCGTGCCAGATGGAGCACGAACAAACCCAAAATGAATGGTGCAACGAAGGAAAACCTTCGAAATAAGAAAAGCCATGGCATTCTATATTGCGAGCAGAGGTTCAGAAGGTAAAATTAAAGGGTTGTCAGCTAAATCAAATACAAAACATACACAAACTTCAGCACCAAACCAGCCTTTTAATCTAGAGAGCTATATAATGGCTCTCCATCCAGAGCTGTCCTGAGAATTTTGAATGCCCAATGCTACCCATTCCAGGACTTGCTACCCATTCCAGGGAAAGAAGCCTACTGGCTCTCCCAGATCAGCATGGTCCTATTCCTAAATTCCAGTATTCTTAATCCATCAAGAAGTGGCATTGAATTGCTCCTGACTAAAGGAAATAGGGACAAAGAGTAGACCAGAGACTGAAGGAAAGGCCATCCATAGACTGCTCCACCTGGGGATCCATCCCATATGCAACCACCAAACCCAGACACTATTGCTGATGCCAAGAAGTGCTTGCTGACAGGAACCTGATATGGATGTCTCCTGAGAGGCTCAACCAGAGCCTGACCAATACAGATGTCAATGCTTGCAGCCAACCATCGGACTGAGCATGGGGACCGCAATGGGGGGAGTTAGGGGAAGGACTAAAGGAGCTGAAGGAGTTTGCAACCCCATAGGAAGAACTACAATATCAACCAACCAGACTTCTCAGAGCTCCCAGAAACTAAACCACCAACCAAAGAATACACATGGAGGGACCGATGGCTCCAGCCGCATACATAGCAGAGGATGGCCTTGTCAGGCATCAGTGAAAGGAAAGGCCCTTGGTCCTGTGAAAGCTTGATGCTCCAGCATAGGGGAATGCTAGGGCAGTGGGAGGAGTGGATGGGTGGGTAGAGAAAGTGAGTGGGTGGGAAAACACCCTCATGGAAGCAGGAGGAGGGGTGGAGGGAAGAGGAGTTTTAGGAGGGGAAACTGGGAAGGGGGATAACATTTGAAATGTAAATAAATAAGATAACCAATAAAAATTTTTTAAAAAGAAAAGAAGTAGTATTAACTAAAACTCTGTGGGCCATACCTGTTGTGTGTCCTTAAAGGAATAGGTGAGTTAGGGTCACCTGAGATACTACCTCCAAGAACACATCTGCATATTCTAGAAGAGATGCTCTGTGTTGGCTACAGATTCAAATTGCTACCTGAGGGATCTTTCCTTTGATTGCTCCATAGCAAGGACGTGGACGAACATTTCACAAGAAACTAACCATACAAGTTCCTTGAGAGATTGTTTGCTGAAGAGGGTGGGAAGGGTGAACTTAAATTATCATCCTTCAGAGAAAGAATGGACTAGTTAACATGTCTTGGAGTAATATTAACTTCTTGTGCAATACTGGGCACGATAGCTCTAAAACATGACAGATGCATTTCTACAAACCAGTCCAAACTTCTGGTGCTTCAGACAGTCCATCATCAGCCCCTATTTGACACATTGTTATTCACGCGTATAAAGTGTAGACAGAACTCATTATGGGTAGGAAGCTTTTTTTTTTCTTTTAAATTCATTTATATACCTCTAGGATGAGAATTCAGAAGTATTGTATGGCCACCAGAGAAGAAATAAGAAAATTAAACTGGTACATGGTAGAAATTGCATTGCAAAAGAAAAAAAGAAAAACTAGAGAAAATAAATAATGTTGTCCACAATTTCAGCCATTCCATTCAGGTATATATTTTTAGAGAGAGAAAAAAATCTGTCTGCACATTCAAATTGTTCCTGAATTAATCTTTGATGAAGACTTCAGAGGTAGAACTAGTTGGCTTTTAGTAGCAGCACTGAGACGCTGTATTAATAAGAACAATAAAGCAGACCTCCCCCCCCCTTTTTTAACAACATCCTCTTCTTTTAACTTAGTGCCAAATAAACATAACTCCCAAGATGAAGATTTAACAGGATGGGGGAAAGAAAGAAACTTTTCTCAACAAATAGCAGAAACATATAAAGATCTGTCAGGAGTTAAGATACATCTCTCCCAGATCAGTAATGAATAAGCAGGACCCTAGATTTTTTTAATGTGTTGCAGTAAAATGGGCCACACAGACCTTCTCTCCTGGAGTCTGCAAGTGGTCTGCTTTGAAATCTGTATGTGTCTTTAGCACCTGTAATGGCTTTAGGATCTCAGGGTGTCTAGAGAAAACGGCTCTCAGGATTTTCTTACACACACTGGTGAGAATAATTTCCTGGCTGCTAGCTACCATGACCCAGAGGACTGCTCTAGGGCCAAGCACCAGGGGTAGTATTCTCCCCTCATCTATTATCTGCATTGGCTTTTCTTTTTAATGTGTCTCATCAATTACCCCTATATAAATTCATCCTCTAGCTCTAATGATTGATATAAATGTTCCCCGTCCATGATAACATAATGTACAGCAATGACTTCATTTCATCTACAATTCTGCATAGGTTTTGACTTGCATTAAGACCCTCACGTCACCTTAATTTTTCATATCGAATTCATTTCAAGAGCTGCACCCCAGGATCCCTGTCACGTGACATCTCATTTTCAGAACAATCTGTAAGCAGTATCGGCAATTTGTAAACTGGCCTGATAAAAAGCTGTAGTGTGATATGCCTTTAATTCCAGAACTCTGGAGGCAGCCATTGGGTGGATAGAGATCCCAAGGAACTTCCTGTGGTGCAGGAAGGAGAATCCCTTCACTCTGCCCTTGTCCCCATATTTGTTCGAGTGATCTGGCTACTGGTTCAGAATAAACTGCCATGTAGCAGAACTCACTGCTTGTTGGAGGCATGGAGAGTTGTACAGCATGTAGCAGTCAGAGACCAATGGCAGGACCAGGATTTGTGTCTAAGGCAGAAAAACTCATCTTTCTTTTGAAGTCCAAATCTCTACCACCACTGCGCTATCCAACTATGGATACTATGATGGAATTTCAAAAATACTCTGTGGCTTCTGCACCTTCACCATTATTAAGCCACAGCTCAGTTCTAAACTTAGGAATTTTCACAACAAAGTATACTTGTAATGACTGAAAGTTGAGTCCATGATGTTTGTCATGCTTTACTCCCAATGAAATCACTGGGAAGTTTTATTATTATTATTATTATTATATTATTATTCATTATCATTTTAATATATTTTCTTTATTTATCCCATCTCTCCTCCCCCTGCCTCTGTGAAGATGCTCCCCAACCCACCCTCAACCCACCCACGCACTCCTGCCTTCCCACCCTGGCATTCCCCTACATGGGGCATCGAACACCTTCAGGCCCAAAGGCCACTCCTCCCACTGAGGTCCAACAAGGTCATCCTCTGCCACATCCTCTGCGGCCGGAGCCTTGGATCCCTCCATGTGTACTCTTTGGTTGTGGTCCAGTCCCCAGGAGCTCCAGACATTGTTGCTACCCTCATGGGGCTGAAAACTCCCCTCAGCTGCTTCAGTCCCGTCTCCAATTCCTCCATCAGGGACCCCCACGCTCAGTGCAATGGTTGGCTGCGAGCATCTGCTGCCTCTGTGTTTGTCAGACTCTGGCAGAACCTTTCAGGAGACAACCATATCAGGCTCCTGTCAGCAAGCACTTCCCTCACTGGGAATTTTTTTTAAGTGGTCATGAAGAAGCTAAATATGTAAAGGCTCTCGGGACAGCCAGTGAAGAGCTTTTGACTAAGGGTTCCTTATGTCATGAGGGTAAATGCTAGTACAGCATTGGGGACAATTAAGCAAATTAATTTTAGGTAGTGGAAGAGATATTTTGTACCTAGACTCAGCCTGAAATTGTGCTGTTTCTCATGACCCCCATCCCAATGTTTGAAATCTCTCCTTTCTACAGTAAAACAAATGCATCAATTTCTAGGCAACGATTCAGTAAACAAGTACAAAATGGTGTCCAAACTACACTCCCCGCATTATGGTGAATTCATACAGTAAGAAGTGGAAACCAAATACTGAAAGACCATGGAGACCAGCAGAGATGGGCTGCTTCAAATGTTGACTCTTACAAAGAATCTTGAGGTGCAAAGAATCCTGTGCAAATATGAAGAAAGGAGGTCATGAGAGCTACATGGGCCAATGTCAGAACAGCAAGGGCATAGCTTGATGTAGACAGCAGAGAGTAACAGAACAAACAAGTGCTTGACATGGGTCCTGATGGAAGCACCCTCCTAGTCGAATTGGCTGCTTCCACTAGATGTGGTAAGACTAAATTGACAAATAGCACAGACCAATAATGTCACTGTGCCTAATATCTCTTAGAGTTTATTTTATCGACAGCTGTGATTTTGCAAATTCACGTAGACTTCGTTGTGTCTTTTGCACCTTGATTTTATTTATTTTTGTGGTGGTTTTTTGTTTGGTTGGGGTTTTTTGTTTTAGTTTGGTTTGGGTTGTTTGTTATTGTTTGTTTGTTTGAGAGAAGGTTTCTCTGAGAAGCCCTGGCTGCCTTGGAACTTACTCTGTAGATAAGGCTGGCCCCCAACTCAGAGATCGCCTGTCTCTGCCTCTGTCTCTCCCTCCTGAGTACTGGGATTAAAGGTGTATACCACTATCACCCAAATTGCACTTTTATTTTATATAACTTCCATATATTTACTACTTTGTGTGTGGTGGTACAGAGGACTGAACCCAGGACCTTGAATATACTAGGTCGGCACTCTTTCCCTGAGCTTCATTGCCAGCCCAGATGTTCATTTTCAAGTCGTTCTGTCTATTTAACACTAGTAGACAGTTGCTACAGAGCAAATGTTATATGTTTTGTTCCCTTTAAGTTTCAGTTTTATAGATGTAATTTTCCATCGCACAAACCAGATCTATTTCCTTTATGTATATCAGATTGAACAGGTTTAGATAGTAAATCATGTACAATTTAATTATAATACCATATAAAGACCTTTAAATGAGAAAAGGATGTTGAACATTATTGTTTGATCTTATAAAATGGTGAATTTTAAGCAAATTGACATCTCTACCCTCGTAATAATATTTCCTATATTCTTGAATCATATAGCTTAATCAGTAATATAGGACTTGATAGCACTTTTAATTAAATCCTAATCAAATTTTCATTTGTTAATCAATGCATATATTCCTTTGAAATTATTGTGTGTCCTATCTCCGAATTACTTTTCCTAGAAAAAGTAACCATCTCACCATGGGGGAAAAGTGGGGGTTACGGAACTTAATTCTTCTGTAAAGATTTAAAATACAAGAAAAACAAAAATCCATACTGAAAGCAATGCAAAAATTCTACATTGTATATTGCTTTGCAAATTATGAAATAATAGTAGTGTCAAGAGAAGCTACAAGTGTGTCTCTTAGGCCTCCTCTGCTTAACAAAGAATTATAGTTAAGAGATAGCACAGATGTGTTCACAAGTAGTTTTTTCTGATTCTTCAAGGATAAGGCACAACTATGGTTCCAAGTGGGGGAAAATGAATAATTAACACCAAGAGAACTCAAAGGGTAGATGGAAGAGATGAACTGATTGTGACTTCTAAGAACCCCATGATGACACTGAAAAGCCAAATGATTAACCAAAGATTACAGCAGTGAGCCACTACCTCACCTCCTCCCATGTAAGTTCTGACACAGGCAATAGTTTAATTCCCATATCCCACTCAATATGTCACATTTCTGTTGTTGTTGTTAGATGTTGGCTTTTCTCTGTGTAGCTATGATACTTGTAGACCTGCCTTCTGCATGGATAGATATCTCATGGGTAACCTCAATCTTTGCTGCAGTCACAAATTCAATACTTCACAAATACATCCTTCACATGCCATCATTCCAGATTTTGATGACATGTTTTCAAGGGCCCAAGTGAGGATGCCTCCTCAATCCCACTTGGGAGGGAGAAGAAAGCAATCACTGAGGGCAGAGGAAGGGAGGAACCTGGTTGAAGAGGGCACAGGGAGAGGAAAGGGGAACATGATCAGGTATTGGGGGAGGGAAACAGGATTGAGGCCTTGAGGACCAGCAGGAAAAATGGAAACAGCAACCTCAGGAGGTAGGAGGTGGGGGATCCTCTAGAATGTTCCAGAGACCTGGCAGGTGAGAGACTCTCAGAATTCAAAGGGAAGGACCTTGGATGAAATACTCTACAGTGGGGAAAGGGAACTTGTAGAGTCCACCTCCAATGGAGGGACAAGACAGCAAGTGGAAGGATGGGGTTGCTATCCCACAGTCAAAAGCTCTGACCCAGGATTGTTCCTGTCTGAAGGAACTGTAGGGACAAAAATGGAGAAGAGCATGAGAGAAAGGAGGCCCAATAACAGGCTCAAATTGGGATCCAGCTCAAGGAGAGTTCTAGGGCCCTGACACTGTTACTGATTCTATGGTGTGCTTGCACACAGAAGCCTAGCATGGCTGTCCTCTGAAAGTCCCAATAAGCAGCTGGAAGAGTCAGGTGCAAATATTAGCACCAATGGACAGAAGTCAGGGACCCTGTTGTTGAAGCTGGAAGAAGCTGAGGAGGGAGGCTGTCCCATGGGAAGACCAGCAGTCTCAACTGACCTGGATCCCTGAGGTCTCTCAGACACTGAGTAACCAAACAGGCAGCATATACTAGCTGATATGAGGCCCCCAACACATATACAGTAGAGGACTGTCTAGTCTGGCTCCAGGAAGTGAGGTGGTAGAGACATCCTCTTGGAGAGGGAGAGATGGGGGGAGGAGGTGTGGGATGAGAAGTGGTCGGAGGATAGACCTGGAGGGGCATGAAGACTGGACTGTTAAAAAGGATTGAAAATAAATAAATAAAATAGCCATCTTGAACTAAAGCTGCATTAAAATTAGAAGCATTTATCTTCTCTCTACTCCTCTTAGAAAATGTTTATGCCAAAATCCTATGCAGAGACATTGCTCCTCCTTACATGAAGTCAATTTCCCCATGGCCTGCTTTCTTATCTTTTTTTTATTTCCTAATGAGAGTTTATCAACTGTTTTATAAAGGTAAATATTTACATTTCAAATTTATTATTGGGTCATTTGGAGCTCAGTCTTGCTCCTACTGGCTTTGAGGCTTGAGTGATCTGTTCCTAAAGTCTTGTTTCAATTCAGATAGCTTTCTTTTCAAAAATCTTGCTTCAAGGTTGGCTGTCTTGAGTGACTTCTCACTATTATGCTTTCCTTTTGTACAGAGTAGAACACTTCATAATCATAAAATTCTGTTCTTCTCCAATTTTAGCCACACAACACACCTATGTGGTGTTGGCAAGAATCCTTGGATATGGGCTTGGCATCAAAATATGCTGCACAGCCATTTTTTCATCTTACCATCATAGGAAAGGCCTAAACATGACCACAAGAAAACATAATTACAACTCCCATTTAATGATTTCTAAAGAAAACATGTTACACCAAAAATTCCCAAATTATGGTTTTTGTTTGTTTTGCTGGTTGTTTTGGTTGGTTGGTTGATTGGTTGGTTGGTTGGTTGGTTGGTTGGTTTGGTTGGTTGGTTTGGGTGGTTGGTTATTTGTTTGGTGAGTGGGTTGTTTGGTTGGTTAGTTGGTTGGTTGGTTCTCTGAATAGCCCTGGCAGTCCTAGAAACTCACTTTGTAGACCAAACTGGTCTCAGATTTATAGAGATCTGCTTGCCTCTGCCTCCAGAGTGCTGAGATTCAATACAGGTGCCATAACACCCAGATATTATTTTCTAATTCATTTGACAATGTCCTGAATAGTTTACATGTCAACTTGACACAAGCTATTGTCATCTGAGAGGAAGGAACATCAATTGAGAAAATGACTTCAAGCTGGAGGTAAGCATGGAGAGCATTAGTGACTAATTTGAGAGGGCCCAACCCTTTGTGGGTGGGGCTACCCTTGGGCTGGTGTTTCTTGACTCTATAAGAAATCAAAATGAGCAAGCCTTAGGAGCAAGCTAGTAAGCAGCACCTCTCCATGTCCTCTTCGACAGCTCCTGCCTCCATGGAGCTCTTGCACTGCTTGAGTTCCTTTCCTGAATTCTGTGGATGATCAACTGGTCAATGGTGATGTAGAAGAATAAACCAAATAAACCCTTTCCTTCCCTTGTTGCTTTTGGTCATGGTATTTAATCACAGCAATAGTAACCTTAACCAAGAAAACTATATTTTAAATTCAACAATTTCCCCAATGAACTCATTCAGCAATTAGAGGGGAGGGTCATAAATTGTACTTAGTCCCATGTCTGGTTGGTCATTAATCTGAAATGGTTCCTTGGCTAATCTTTATCTTTAATGTCATTGATATTTTTGAAAAACATAAACAAGTTCTCCATAATGTTTCCAAATTTGAGTTCATACAATGTTTCCTTGTGATTACATTTAGGAGGTATTTTAGTTTATGCATTGACAGGATTTCTTCTTTTGTAATTCAGCAGTCAGTGGAGCCATGCCTTGAGCTGATACAAATCTTTCATTAATTGTACTCAGTAGTTTTAGACTTCATTGATGTCTCGTGTTCTAATCAATTATTACAACGTTTTTTTTTTTTTCAGACTGATTCCTCTTGTGTATTATTTGGCATCCTGCTACTAACAAGAGTTTCATTCTCTTACATTTATTTATTAATTGATTGATGATTTTTAGTTCAGAATTATTTATTTTTCTTCTTGTTACTAGTTATAACCTATTATTGCTCTTCTAGCTCATTTAGATTAGAAAATCGTGTAAGATTTTGCTGGTATGTATGCCTCAAGTTGTCTTTTTTAACCAAGTCTTTTCTAAGTGTGTGTAAGGATGCACACATTTAATCCATGATCCCAGCACTCAGAAGGTGGGGCAATTCGGTCACTGTGAATGAAAAGCCAGATTGGTCTACATAGCAGTTTCAGACCAGTCAGAGAGTGAGCCTTGATTAAAGAGAAATTGCTAGTCTTTCTTATAGTAGTATTTTCTCAGAGCATTTAAGTGCTAATATGCCTCTTGATTATTCAAGAGAAAATCTTACTAATGGTTTCAAGTCACAGTTTTCTTTCTGACAGAGCCTTTGGTGGAACCAGGTTTTTTTTTAAAGTAATGTTTTTATTAATGGTAAATTCATTGACTCTGAAAAAATATCTGATTTTGAGCTTAAGTCAAGTTCTGATTTAGAGAATGAAGGAAAAATAAGAAATCCTGACATAGAACCAAACAGACTTTCCTAGATAGGATTTTTTTTTTTTGATTACCTGCAAAACAAACAAACAAAAACAAAACAGACCTTCTAAACCTCCTCATTACACTTAAATAAGTTATCTAATTTCCAGAGATAGTATCTATGAAAAGACATTGTCATAAAATTTTTCTTGCCTTTATATGGAGCTGAGTTGTGATCAATTTGTCTACAGATAAGATTGTTTAATCAAAGAACTAAGCAGATGCTAAGTGGGTACAAAGACTTCTGATTGGTGAATTCCTTTTCCTGTGTATTTGAACAGTGAGTATGGAACGCCACCATGAAGTCAAAACCCTTGAGCTAAGTCTGACTTACCTATTCTACATCAAGAGGTTTTAAACATGTCTGCTTAGCATGGGGCTCAGAAAACTATATTTTTATTGGTAAGCCCAATTGATGCTGACACAGATAAGCCTTGGCCAACCCCTGGTAAACAATGCTCTGCAGACACATTCCTCTCTCACAGAGTCTGATGTGTTAGTCTCTGGGAGCTACTGTTACAAATTACCATGAGGTATGCTGCCTAAAACATCAAAAGGTATTCCTCATAGTTCTAAAATCAAAGTGTTGACAGGCTCAATTCTTTCTAGAAGTTCTAGGGGAGACTTCACTCACCATGTTGTTCTGTAGTTAGTGATTGGCAGCAATCTCTGACATATGTCTCATTGAAGATATATCATCAATCCCTGCCTGTTTCTGCTTTTTAAATTTTCCACTTCATCTTTCTTGGCCATTTTTTTTTTAATGTGTATGTGTGTTTTGCCTGCATGTGTATAGTGTGCCATGTGGATGACTAGTGCCCATGATGGTCAGAAGAAAGCATTGGCTCCCATGTAACTAGAGCTACCAATGGTGCTGGGAACCAAATCCAGGTCCTCTGTAAGAGCAACAAGTGACTCTTAAACACTTAATTATCATTCCAGCCTTTTCCTACCTGTATTTTATATACCTTCTCCATATTTTTGTATCATATCAAATTTGCTCCTCAGAACCATACATGCTTTTGTGCCTTGAGGAGCAGGAGTTCCTGGGGGTTGAACCACATATCCTATGTGAATGCTTGATTCATCCCAGATCCATCGCTTCAAGCTCCTACCATTGAAGACCATAGGTCACTCTCATCCAGTATGATCTCATTCTATGTTAGATGCACCTTCAACAATCTTTATATCAGATTAGAACTTATTCAAGGACACCAATTAACACACATCTTTTGACCCATTCCCAGAATAACACTAGACCTTCAAAGACTATTTGTTTTCTTTTTTTATATTTCCCTTCATGTATAAACTTAACCAAATTAGTTTATCTTCCTCTACTTTCACATACAAAAAACAAAACTGTGTTCTTGATTATTTGTTTTTCTTTTCAGACAGGGTATCACTATGTAGCCCTGGCTAGCCAAAATCTCTCTATATAGACCAGGCTGGCCTTGAACTCACAGAGCTACACCTGCCACTACCTCCTAAGTGCAGAGATTAAAGGATGTGAGCTACCTTATCTGGCTATTTCTTTGTTTTAATTTCACAACAAGAAGTGCTGTTCTAATAAGTGAAAAATCCAGGTTCCTAGAAAATTAACATTTATAGCAGTTCAACCCAAATCCCTTTACATATATTAATTATATTTATCATCAATGCAACCCTAGAAGGCAAGTATAAAATGATATTACCGTTTCATAAATGAATAAATGGGGATATAGTCCCTAGATGTCAAAACTAGCTCATAATTAGATTTAAACTCAATTAACTTGTTTCAGATTGCCTGGTGAACGATTTCTTCTTGACAATTATGACTTTGCTTTCTTTTACTTTGACACATGTGAGAAATGCATGACCCTAGCATGCAAGGCCTTTCTTTTCATGATTTGAATGCAGCACCCAGACTACTGTTTCTGAAACAGCCATCACTGCTGAGCTGACCTTACCAGACAAGACTGGTTGGCTTGTTTTAGAGAAAAATAAATAAATGAAATAAAAATCCTATATCTGTGGAAATACAAATGCACAAAAAAAGAAATGTAGAAGATGGAAGAAGGAACTGGTATAGGAGATTGAGAAGGAGGAAAGGAGAGGAATGGAAAAGGAAAGAAAAAGGAAAGAAAAGCAAAAGTGACCTAACCCAGCTTTAAAATAATCTTTTATTTTTAAATGTTTCATTAACCTCTCAACCTAAGGAATAGCATAACATTACTTAGACCAACTCTGGATATAGGAACTGGTTGTGTCTTTACTTTGGTGTGTGTGTGTGTGTGTGTGTGTGTGTGTGTGTGTGTGCCGCGCGCGTGCGCATGTTTCCATATGTGTGGGCACACATGCATATCCAGGTTCATACGCATCTGTGTGGAGGCCCAATGTTGATGTGAGATATCTTCCTTTATGTCTCTCCAAGTTACATATTGATAGTCTGTCATTTGAGCCAAAACCTCATCTACTCAGTTAGTTAGTCTAGCAAGCAAGCTTCCTCTGGGGATCTTTCCTGTGCCTGGAACTACAGACAGGCCAGCATGTCCACTGGACTTTTACACAGAGGCCAAACTACAATTCTGCAGTCCTTGTGATTACAGTAAGTGCATTACAGGTTGGGCTGTATCCTCTGCCTCTTTCTTCACCTACACTTGTAGCACTTACAAGAAAGAGTTCCTTGTTCTCTGTGTAGTAGAGTTTATTGGATATGTTAAGACTCATTGAATAATTTTCTCACAGTTCTAAAAATATTCATCAGCAAAATGTGAAGGACTTTGAATCTTACTCTCAGCTTTGGAATTTTACTTTGGTTTAGGAAAATAATTGCCCTATAAACACATCATCTTCCCAAGCGTCTAAGATTTGTACCTTTAACAAAGGCCCAAAAGAGCTACTTCAGAGTAGATTGTGTTTTATTCTGTACATAACATACAGTGAAATATCTCTATGAACATCTTCAGCACCTGCCTGTGACTGCAGAGATGCTGTAAGATGCAAATTGTACAATCAGCAAACTGTAGGTTTAAACTCTAGTAGCTTTCTCTATTCTGTTCAGTAATTTGCTCACACAATCGCCATAAGCAGTGAGCAGAGTTTTTTAATTTTTTAAAAGATTTTTTGTGTGTGTGTGTGTGTGTGTGTGTGTGTGTGTGTGTGTTCCACATATGTGTGGATGACTGCAGAGGCCAGAAGTAAGCAGCAGGGGGTTGGGGAACTGAACTCAAGTCCTCTAGAGGAATAACAAGTACTCTTAACCACTGAGCCTTCTCTCCAACCCCAACAAAGATTATTTAGTATGAGTACTTTTCCTGAATTTAAATGAACACTAACCTTACATCACCCTTTTCTCTGATGTTTGGTTGGATTCTTTTGTTGTTTTGGGGTTTGATTTTGGTTTGTTTTCAGACAGTGTTCCTGTCTCTGGACTGGCTGCAAAACTCACTGTGTGTCTATGAACAACCCGGAAGTTGTGATCCTTCTTCCTCAACTTCTGGAGTGCTGAGATTTCATACATGTATGTGGTTATGCAACGCTAGGGATTGAAAACAAAGAAGGTTCCATGCACAGTAGATGAACCAAGTGACTTATATTCCAGACCCTGGCCACTTCTGAAAACCATGTACACTGTACTGTTCTACCTGTGAAGTTATGCTTTGAAGTATTTTATTTGTGACAGAGAACTGAAACCATTGGCCTCACCCAGAGGCCAAGTTTGGCACTTGAAGTCTGGGGACATGGAGTAAAATAGAAATAGAAAGAACAAAAGAAACCTCTCCTGTCTCAAGATCTTATTAAGTATATTTGATTTAATCTCAACACAATGATTTTTTAGTCTCAAATATTAATTATTTTTCTAATCAAAGAGAGGTATTACTAACACTTTTGCTTAAATGTTCACACTATGTTTTAAGCCATAGATTCTTTTATTTCTTCTTTCTTCTTTCTCTTTTTTTCACTTTCTTTCTTAGATTCTCTTCATTCATATTTTCTTTGAAAAATCATCTGGACTATTCTCTGTCTTGCCAGGCTAGATGATCTAATGAAAAGAAGCAGAGTTACATGGCATGGTGGCACATTCTTTTAACTCCAGGAATTGCCAGGCAGACTTCTGTGAATTCAAAGTTAGTCTGGTCTATATAGGGATCCTGAGGCCAACCAGAAATAACAAGAATGACTGAAGAAAGAAGAGGAAGAGGAGGATGGAAGAAAGGAAGAAAGAATGAAAGAAAGAAACAAAGAAAAGAAAGAAGAAAGGAAGGAAGAAGAAAGGAAAGAAAAGAAAAGGAAAGAAAGAAAGAAAGAAAGAAAGAAAGAAAGAAAGAAAGAAAGAAGAAAGGAAGGAAGGAAGGAAGGAAGGAAGAAAGAAAGAAGAGAAAAGGAAAGAAAGAAGGAAAGAAAGAAGATAAAAGAAGGAAGAAGACCAAATAGGAGGAAGAAGAAGAGGAGGAAGAAAGAAAGAAGAGGAGGAGGAGGAGAATGGGGAAGAAAAGAAGAAGGAAGAGGGAGAAGAAAGAAAAAATCAGAGTTGTTTGTAACAACTAAAATCCCTTTGTCCTGTGCCACCTCTTTTGACCTGGATTCCCACACATGTGCACACCACACCTTTAAAAAATACTCTAATTCATTCATTGTTGTTGGTTTTTGCTTCCCACCTAAGTAGTCAAGTGTGTAAGTTCATTTTCTATTACAATTTAAAGGACTTTGGTCTGGTAAAATATCCTTTGGCAACTAAAACTTTAATTGTTCGTCTCTGGATTTTCCTCAACTTTCTTTTGCTCAGTTGATCCTGTGTACTTTATAATATTCTGAATTGCTTGGGAGGCATTGAGTGATGGAAAACATGTGAAGAAGGGCAAGCAAGATGGCTCAGCAGATGAAGGTGATTGCCACCACCAAGCCTGGGGACCTGAGTTCCATCACCAGGACCCTCATGCTGAATAGAAAACCCACTTCTACAAGTTGGCCTCTGACTATATAAACATGGTGACAAACATGTGTCCACATCACACACACACACACACACACACACACACACACACACACAACCACACAGAGTTACATAAAAGTAAAAGACATCAAGACACTCTCCTCCTAAGATGTTGAAAGTTAAAATAAATACAAACACTCTTTCACTACATTTTACCATGAAAGATTTTCCACTAAGTCTACTTAAGGCCCAGCCAAATGTGTGTGCTCAAGCACTGACCATGAAAATTCCAATTAGAAGAAAAGGATAGTTTCTCAACTAGAGTAACAAAAGTTCAAATGACTGAAGGGATTCTGTATTTTAACCCCTGGTGTATGTTCTGGGAGTCTGAAAATTGAAGACTTGGTTCATTCCAGGAAACATTTAAAGACAAAAAAACAAAACAAAACAAAACAAAAAAACGTGAATACTAACATGTATGTATGTATGTATACATGCATGCATGTATGTATGTATGTATATATGGGCACACACAGTTTTGATTTCAATTATCAAGAATGTGTCTAAAGGTGTGTAAAACAGAATACTGTGAAGTCTGGTAGTTTGACTAGATGCTCTGAACATTATTCACACACAGGACTGTTCTAATGCTACTTCTGCAGTGTCTTCCGATGACTTGTCAGTGTTAAGTTGCTTGTTTTTCCTCCCTAAACAAAGAACCCAAGTGCATTGCCTGTGCTTTGCTTTCTCTGGTGCACTATTGTACAGGATTGGCTGGTCAAAGCTGTGGGAAAGGCGTGTGGGTGTTGAATACAAAGAGGCAGCAGGTCCACGTGCTCTTCGTAAAAGGGGGGCTCTCTCCACACTCTGCATGGGATGGAACGAAAGTGTGTTTTGTCCAAAATTAAAAAGCCTGACCTGCGGGTTCTTCAAGGAGAAAAGGATTTTCATCCTTCAAAGGAGACATCTGGATCCTCTGCTTCTGCTACCAACATTTTTAACCACTCTTTTCTACATTCCCATTTCTTTACTGAGACTGGCAAACAATTAAGTGTGGAAGTATTTCATCCTGCCTTTTAGTGACAAATAGTTTGAGGAAGAGGAAAGTTTATGATTTCCCAAGCTGATATAGTTATCTTATTTTCATAGGATTTAAAGGTTCCTCTATTTCTTCAAATAATTTTAATAGGCATATAGAAATAGCCAGCTGGCTAATCCTGAGAATATCCCTTCTCCCTGTGCATTTCACGGAAAGACCCTGTGGTCAGGAAATATAAAGCTTTTCATGCACTGACCAGTTAGGATTATAGCCTCATATGGCAACATTTCCCCCCCCACCCCACCCCCGCTGTCTTTCCCTGGGTATTATCAGTATCCAGTCATCCCTCTCAGGGATGTCGAAGTCACCTTCACCCTGATCACCAGGGAGAACTTGAGGACTGGCTTCACTAATGAGGGAATCTGGAATTGAGACATTACATGCAAATCCATCAGTGTGATTAAACTGAACACCCACACTATGTGTGCTCCGTAGTTTCAAAGAGACTGGCTGGTAAAATGACTTCATATTTTTATACGTTTTGGCATCCTTAAGAAAAAAAGAAGGAAGGAAACAGAATTCTTCTTCCACCTCTACAAATGGATGAAGGCAAATCAATGTTAAGCAGCTATCAAGTAATTTGAAGCATCTTAGGTCTGCTGATAAGTCCACAGTACTCTATAGTGTATTTGTAAACAGATAAAAATATAGATAAGTGAGGTTGTGTGCATATGTAAAGGAAGATACATGGAACAAATCCTATTAAGTTGCAAATAAAGTAAAACCTCCTTAATTCAGACTCACTCAGGCTAGAATTACTGATCTCACGAAGGTGTGGCAAAGGAGAAGTTTGCTTTTACCATATCCATGGAGAAGACTTGCAGAACAAGTGAGTAGGGTACACAAGAATTACAAGGGAAGAATTTAAACTTTCAGAAAACACATCACTTCTCATGCCCTCATATTTGATGAGCACCTTATTATACACAGATATCTAAGGAGATACTTACAAAGCATTTTCATATATCGATCAAAGTAGACACTCAAAAAGACTCAAGTAGGGGTCCTTCATTATTGAAATGTGCTTCACTTTTCATACTTTGAAAAGAAAGGCTGCATCTTTCTTTAGTACCTACAGTTTAATTTTCTCAGAAATGAGTGCATGTTTTTGTGTAGATAATATCGATTAATAAACTATTAACATGTTAATGTGTTCCTCCTGTGTTTTATTTTTCAAGTACTCTGAAAAACACAAAATGTGCATATTTGTGTGCTATGTATATACATGTATTTACATACAAAATATAAGTACAACAGCTTTGGCTGGGTGGTGGAAGCACATGCCTTTAATCCAGGCACTATGAAGGCTAATCCAGGCAAATCTCTGAATTGAAGTCCAGTCTTGTCTCCAGAGTGAGTTCTAGGACAGCCAGGGCTATATAGAGAAACCTTGTTTCAAGACAACAACAGCTTAGCTAACAATGTGTATAGCTCTGCCACAATCTCAAAAGTTGAAACTGAGGCTCAAGTTTTAGGTTTTCCTGTCTATAAAATCAAGAGGGATACATTTATACTCATCTGGCATGTCAGATTTGTTGAAAAAAAAAAACAGATATTTTTTCCCTTCAAATTCCAAGTCAAAAAGTGGAATTCAAATATAATTATTATCTCTTTGATTGATAACTATCCTTGTTGTTGGAAATGTTGATGAAGCATATCCAGGTATGCATTTCAAGTTCTTTCTTAACTGAAGAATGTACTGTGTCCTAGAAAGACTAGGGTAAGTGAAATTGAAGAAACCTATAAATGTCTTCTCATTCTACTTATCTAGAGACTTAGAAATTAAAACCACAGCATATGCTAGAAATGCACAGAAAAATTTTAGATTGCAGTGCTTTTGAGAGTTTTTGTTTTAAGTTACTAAGTAAAGCTTCAATAAAATTTTATCAGCTGTGGTGGCACTCTCCTTTAATCTTAGCACTCTGGAGACAGAGAGGCAGATTTCTTCAGCTGCGAGGCCATTCTGGTCTACAGAAAGAGTTCCTGGACAGTCAACATAGTGGACAGGTCCTATATGACAGCAATAAAATTCAAGAATGTCCAAGGGGACAGAAAAACACAGAATGCCCAAACCTCACCTAGAAACCCAGGATGGAGTCAAAGCCTAGCATGGGGTCAGAAAGGCTAGAGACTATAGTGGTTCTATTTTGATGCTTTTTGGTGAAGTATCAGATCACCCTGACTACAACTGCAAATATCAGTCCTGGTGGTGGCAGCACACCCCTTTAATCACATCACTAGAGACACAGAGGCAAGGGCATCACTGGAGGCCACAGAGCTAGTTCCAGGACCATCAGGACTACACAGAAAAACCTTGTGTCAAGAAATATAAAGAAAGCTATGTAGAAAGGAAGGAAGGGAGAAGGAGGGTAGAAGGGTGGGTTGGAGGGAGAAAGGAAAGAGAGAGAGATGAGAGAGAGAGAGAGAGAGAGAGAGAGAGAGAGAGAGAGAAATAACTTCAAATACTGGAACAATATTCTTGCCCTCAAGAATAAAATACTTGTTTCCTAGGATATCTCTGTATTCCAAACGTTAATGACTTAAAGAATTTGAGGCAAACGAACATTATTAAATAAAAAAGCAATTCAAGTACAAAATATTTTATGTAAATAAAGACAATATCATTCAAGTTTATAGTATGAAACGCTCATAGAGAGAAACTTGTATAGAATTACAGAAACAATGGGGGAACATGGGTGTTATGGAATAAAATACTCTCAGAGCATAAAGTGTTATTTTTGATATCTTCATTGCTGAGGGGAATCGCCTGGGAATTTTTTTGAAGCAATACTTGGGTCTCAGATCAAATAAATCACAGAACAGGACTTGAACACTAGTATTTTTCAAAACTCTCTCAAGGGAGTAGAAAATGTTCAGATACTATGGGTAGAAAAGTTAAATAAATAATTACACCAGAAGATAGAGAAGCTAGAAAAGAAAAATTTCTCTAATGAGGTGATAGTTTGCCTTTTGAAATCACTGAGACCTGAAAATGTGCTTGTTTTTTGTCTGGTTGGTTTGCTGGTTTGTTTTGTGGGTGGGTTGGTTGGTTGGTTGGTTGGTTGATTGGTTATGGGTGGGTTTATTTTTTTAATGCCAAAAATTTTCTTTCTTTTTTTTTTAAAGATTTATTATTTTATTTTATTTATATGAGCACACTGTAACTATCTTGAGACACACTAGAAGAGGGCATCAGATCCCGATTACAGATTACAGAGGTTGTGAGCCACCATGTGGTAGCTGGGAATTGAACTCAGGACCTCTTGAAGAGCAGTCAGTGCTCTTAACCGCTGAGCCATCACTCCAGCCCCAACCAAAAACTTTTCTGAAAAGTGACTCTTCTCCAGAGACTGTGAGAATCAACCCTTTCCAACCTTTGAAGTTCTAAATTCCATGAACTTAAGTGGCATTAGAGAGTCTTAAGAGTCTAGATCACACTACACTTGTCGAAAAGATTTGATATCTCAATCTGAATCAAAGCTGAAATTAAAGGAAGACTCAGGTTTTGTGGCTCCCAAGTGGATGGATTTTATGATGTTATCTAATCTTCTGCACTTTGGGAATTCTCATAGCCATACCCAGGAGTGGAGTTTCAGAATGGCTCATATGATCTAAGAACTCAAGGCCTTATCATGGGTTAAGGCTATCAGATCTTTACGTTTATTTTTTTCTTTTTAACATTTATTTATTTACTTTGTGTATATTTGTGCTCTATCTGCATGTATACCTGCCAGAAGAGGGCATCAGACACCCTTATAGATGGTTGTGATTCCACGATATGGGTGCTGGAAATTGAACTTGGGACCGGTGGAAGATCACTCAGTGCTCTTAACCACTAAACCATCTTTTATTTCTAATAATAACTAAATAACAAAACTAAATAGCCTATAACATTAGGGAGGGCAATGGCAGTGCTTTCATTTTATTACCCTGACTCTTCCAATCCCACAATTCTCATCATCTTCTGCATCATACCCAAAACTGTGGTACTGCTATTCTTGCTTTTTATTCTGCTGTCCTGATCTATGAGATCCGAATTAAAGTTTCATTCTTTAAAACAACTGAAATGTATGTTTTTTTAAAAAACAACGGCACCTTGGATACTAGAGCGATGACTCAGCAGTAAAGAACCCAGGCTGCTCTTCCAAAAAGACCTGGGTTCAATTACCAGTACCCGCATAGCAACTCACAGTTGCTGTTCCAGTTCCAGGTATCTAACACCTTCTCACAGACATGCAGACAGAACATCACTGTAAATAGAAATAAGTAAACCTTTTTGGAAAAAATGACACCTCTAGCTAAAATATCATTCAAGCCTAAGATCTACTATAGAGGAAGGAACACTTAAGAATCAGTGATAGTGGGCTGGAGAGATGGCTCAGAGATTCAGAGCACTGACTGTTCTTCCAGAGTTCCTGAGTTCAATTCCCAGCAACCACAACCATCTGTAACGGGATCTGATGCCCTCTTCTGCTGTGTCTGAAGACAGCAAAAGTGTACTCACATACATAAAATAAATAAATCTTTAAAAACAAAAACAAAAAGAATCAGTGATAGTTAACATGGAATGTCAACTTGATAGGTAGAATCAGAGACAAGAGAAGCTTCTGGGCAAATCTCTAAGAGATTATGTAGTTTAATTGAAGTGGGAAGATCACCATAGATGTGGGATGAGAACCTGACTCGATAATAGAAGAAAGAAGAGTAAGCATTGGCCTTCATTGGAATGCAATGTGACCAGGTGCCCCAAGTTCCTGCCACCATGAAGTCCCCATCATGATGCAACTGAGAGTCCAATCAGTCCTGATTTAATTTGTTTGTGTCAGTATTTTGACACATCAAGGATGCAAGTAACTAACACAGAGTCAAACTATAACTGCAGTTCTGCCAGGAGTAATGTGCATGAGATTAGACATGCTTTTCCCCACTTACATGTAAAATTAAGAGGTCAGGCTGGATAGTATTAAATAAATGCTTTCCATGGGAATGTTCAAGTCAAGGCATGAGCAATAGTTCCAGATGCACTTGAGGCAAATAAGAGAATGTACTAGACTAAGGAGTTGAGCATCTCAATAGCATTCCCAAACTTTGTTTACAGATACCAACATTTATCTTCACTGCAAATGAGGTTGAGAATAGGGCTCATGAGTGGGTCCTGGCTTTGAGCATCACCACAAAATAGATAGATTAATAGATAGATAGATAATAGATAGATAGATAGATAGATAGATAGATAGATAGATAAAACTCACTTGAAGTTTGGTCTGACTACCCTCCCCCTTAAGATAGGGCTTTTTATGTGTCAATATAACTTCTTATAGAGGTGACACCACTCAACTTGGATACATTATGCAGAACCCTGTCACATTATAGATATTTGACTTTGAATTTACTAGTCCCCAGAAACTTTCCACTACACTGCCTTGGCTCATCTGAGAAAAACAGTTGCAGTTCATGTGTATTATTCCTCTTCCTGGATAAGCTATGTGTATATAAAAGAACATGTTGCTAGGCAGAAGACAGCACAATAAAAGATATTGTTTTACATTGCTGTACTAGATTTTGCTCTATATTCAAGTTTAAACTGTGGATTTAAAAAGACACACAGATGAATGTCGAGGAACTTTCAGTCTTAGAGATCACATAATTTCAAGCTCCGCAAGAAAAGTGCCTAGTAAGTATATTCAACCACACTTTACAGGTTAACCGAAGACAAAGGGGATTCCTGACCATGATTACCTAAATAAATTCAGAAGAGGTGCCCCTACAAGACTTCCTCTTTCCACATACCTCTTCATAGGCCCTCTCTAAGGTCAATGAGATGTTAAACATTATCTATGTCTTCATAAATCCTTGTTATGTTCTTGGCATGATCAGGTACCTTTGGACCCAAAGAGTTTTCAGGAAATTGAAAAGCATATATATAGCATTTGATTGGCATCATGAATTATTTTATTAGACCAATCCAGGATATGGAGAATGGCAGGTCCAAAAGAGACTTGAAAATTATCCTCATCTTCCCCATAGCTGAAAAGGGCCACAAAGGACCAAACTGATTATAAGGTTAGAAATTATGTTTTCAAGTTCCCATCTGGAGGCATGTTTGTTTCTTGCTGTGTAAGTTTGCTCCTGAGTTCTTCAATGGCCTGTTTTAAAAGGGTGCCATTGAAACCAAGGCTTCTGTCTTAAAGACTTAAAAAAAATAATAATAATAATTGAAAACAATGTAGGGCTATAAATGTCTGTGCCCACAGCCAAGATAAAAAATGCAAAGTCTGGGCCACCTTGCCTTTAATTTTCTAACTGCTGTTTTGTAAGGCTGTGTCATGCTTCTCAGTTCAAACACGCTTTGGCTCTTTATTATTCATGGACCTTTTTCTCAGTCAGTGGTGTTGAATAATAAAACAGCCTAGGATCAAATGGGCCAATTCTCCACGCCTGACACCAACTGCTTCTGTTCACTGGGCTCTGCCAAGCGTTGCCTCTGATAATGAGTGGGATTTGGTTAAACAGTAAATTAATGAATAATGAAATATCCAGGTTGATCAGTTAGAGAGCACGCTTGCTTTGCCCTGGGCTAAATGCTTGGGGCAGAAATTACTCTCAAACGGCACTTGCCTGGCTGCTGGTCTGGATAACTATTTTACAGCCTATTGCTTGACAGAATGCTGGGGAGGGGGTGGGGGGCAGTCCATGGGGGAGAGGAAAGGAAGGACAGAGTTATTAACAGGGTGGGGAGAGAGAGGAAGAATAACCTAGTTATCACCTTGTAGGTTTCTAATCTCCATGTGTAAGAACAAAGTCACAAATATGATCTGGAGAAGTCAGAAGTCCAAAATTCCCAACACATGTTTAACATCAAGAGGAAATGATGAGTGAAAACAGTCTCCTTTGTGTGCTTATGCGCATATGTGATTAGAAATAGAACCATTCGACTATTCAACTGCAAATGCTTGTTTTTGTGTACAAATTAGACCGGCAACAGGCAGGGCAACCATCCAGTATGCAGGTGACAGGAAAACTCAGTGCTCATTTCCAGGTTCCAGGCTCCAGTTCTTAGACACGCCCACTTCTACAAATTAAGGTGACTTTTTCAAATGCCCTTCATTAGGAAGGATGTCTCCCTGCAACTTAGATTTTAGTGATTTATAACTACAGTCACAGATATTTTGTCATGTTTTGGCTGCACCCATGAGTTTTTAAACTTTTAAGTAGTGCCATCCTTTCCTAACGGAGCAGCTTGGCTCCATGAAGATCAGACATGTGCCCTTTACAAGAAGCAAGCTTTGGATCATCAAAAGAACACAGCTGAGTGCTGTAAGGACAACATGTACTGAGAAAATGTGGAGCTTTTTCAATCTCAACATTTGTTTTGGACATAAATTTCTCTAATTGGTTATCTCTGGACTATCTCATTCTTTCAGATCTTTGACCCTTTTAAATTGGCTCAAGATTAGTGAACTTTTCAGTTTTATATACTGAAGAGTTAAATCCATTTCAATAAATCGATTAGCATGTGGTAGGTGAGTATATATTGTCCAGGTAGTTAACATTGTTTTGGTTTGGGGTTGCGTTGATAGAGAAGAAAGAGTTGTGTATCTCACGAAGTTGCTGTGACTGTAAGAAGGTCTTTAGCACTTGGGAAGTAAACTCAATACTGGCCAGGAGAAGGCTAGGTGCTGTCTTCTCTTCTTTCCCTGATATAGAAGTGACAAATGAATGTTTTTAAAATAGACAAATAAGTCCACCAACTAATAAAAACAGGGAAAGGGGCACCATAACCTGCTTGTGGTTTTGCATTCTTCTTTCCATTCCTGGGACCTGTAAAAGTGAAGGCTCAGCTGATGGTACTGCTCTAGATTCAGCCTGCAAAGCTATGCCATCCACAGATATTTAACCTCTGCACTAGTACCCAACCCCTTGCCAAGAAAAAAAATGAAATGCTCTAATTGTCTTTATTACTTTCAGACACTGGCCATGAAACACAGATGTTCAGTATTGAGGATTGAAGGAAGGGTAAAAGGTCATAAGGACCCAGATCAGTTTGATCCTTCTTTGGATTATGTAGCTCTATTGTCTTGACTGGCCCCTATCATCCAAAAAGAAAAGAATATTTAAGTAGAATATAAAAGCAAATGACTCATCAGTGAGCCAATTTTATTAGCTGGGCTTTTATGCCTGTGACTCTTTATCCTGCATCCCTAAAAAAAACAGGGAAAAGATAAGAGCTAGCAAAGTCAGGCTTGAATCTGCTTCATCCTTGAACGTACCCTATCTTTAGGAATCCATAACTACAAGAATTCTACCCACAAAGGAAGAGAGTGAAAGTATAATAAATTTAAACATAGAGTAGGCAAGGACAGGTAGATTCCTGAGTTCAAGACCACCTTGGTCTACAGAGAGAATTCCAGGAAAGCCAGGGATATTCTTATCACAAACAAAATATAAATAAATAAACAAGTAAATCGAAAAAAGAAAGAAAGAAAAAAATTGGAAGAAGAAAAGAAGGAAGAGGAAGAAGAAAACAAGGAAAAGGAAGAAATGTTAAAAGAACAAAACAAAAAACAAGAGCTTTAACACTGGGCCCTGTCAGGACAAAGAAAATTCACTTGGGTAAACCTTGCTTTGTTGTGCCTGCTCCGTATTTACTCTGGATCTACAGTTTCAAGACCAAACTCACAAGCAGCTGCAGCTGAAAATCACCTGAGTTGCAATCTCCAAGGCATGTCTCTCTCTCATCTGGTCACCTGGCAAAACCACCTATCAGGGATAATATACCCAGTTCATCCTAGTCAAAGCCTGATACTTTACTCTCCAAGTTAACACAGTCACAAAAAAGTTTCTTTTGTATTTGTTTCATGGGAAAAGCCCAAGGAGGACTTTAGTTTGGGTGGTTTTATACTTGCTTCCCTCCCCTTCCCCCCCGCCCCCCCCCCGTTTGTAATGGCTTGAGTTCCCCCACTCCTGCACCAGCTCCTCAGCCGTTATACTTCTACCTGCAAGAAAAAAGCAATTTACAATGGTTTTTTTCTTCTTCTTTTTAAAATACTTCCCGTGTATTCCATTTCCTTAGAAATTCGATTACAGGTTATATTCTGCCCACCGGAATAGCCATCAGCCGTTTTGTGCCCTGAGGTGCTAACTGAGGGTTGGGATGACACAGTTAGGGACTCTGAAACTCCAGCTTAGCAGGGCTTGATCATACAAGCCAGTCTCTGTAGTAGACCAGTTTGGGGGAGTTCCCATCCTAAAAGTATGATTGTCTCTACAGTCCCAGAGAATATCCTGTCCCCAACCGTCTGTACCCCACGGCTCACGTGCCAGCTTGTTTTCGCTCAGACCACTTGGGACATTTGTCTGCTCAAGTGGAAACATTCTGACATCCCACCGTCGCCACCACCACATATTCTACTTAAACGCCATGACTGCTTCCTCCTCCTTCTTAATCAAATGGCTGCTGAGCACGACTTGGCTAATGACATCTGACAACCACATCCTTGAAGTGTTTGCTAATATTTGAAAGCACGCCTGGGACGTTAACTGGTGGGCCTGGGCAGGTCACGCTTTGGTAAGGCCATCAGCCATTATGTGGCTTTTCAAAAATTTAAAGAGTGTTTTTTATGCCGAGGCCTCTCTGGGGCAGCAGGTGTGACTCTTCCCTCCCATGACCTCCTCACTCCTCTTGCTAGTGTCAGCTCCAGTATGCCCTTCGGAGAAGAAATAGGAACCAATAGGCTCAGAACAAGTAGGTGGTGATCGCTTGGGACCCGAGTCAAATGAGTTAAAGTTCTGTGACAAAACTACTCCCTCAGACGGTGCATAAGAAGCTCTGGGAGGGGGAGTGTAGAGAAAGTTAGGAAAGGAAAGGAATCCTGTAGGGGTGCCGCCCACGCCACGCTGCAGCAGTTTGCAAACCTAGAGCCTATTGATTCCCAAGTGGTGCAGGAAGAAGCCCTGGCAGAGGCACCGGGCCAGTCTGGCTGTGGATGCTGGGGATCCGCCCTGGAGCGCTGCGGGGTCCGTGCGTGTGTGAGTGAGCGAGCAAGGACGGGCGGGCCCGCTCTGGCGCGCCGGGTGACACCCATTCAGACATCCAAGAGAGTGCTCATAGACGTGGGCTGCGTGAGTTCAGTGCCAGTGCGCTGGCTCCATGCAGGCTGAGGAGCGCGCACGCAGTGCGTGTGCCTGCAGCCGCTTCTGAGGACGCATTACTTCTTTGGAACCCAGTCTCTAAATTTTGCAGTTCTCCATGGGAGTAGCGTGTAGGCAACCCGGGAGGGGACGCGGGGGAAGCCAATTGGGCTGCACCAACCAGTGACCTTGGGGAGAGCCATAGAGAGACCCAAACTAGAAAAGTGGACGCTGAAAGACATTTGACGGATCTCATCTTGAGCCAGCCCTTGGGGTTATTTATGAGGCCCGATTTTAAAGTAGTGGCTGCCAGGGACGTGAAAAAGGAGCTCACCCCAAGCTATGAGAGGAAATACAGTTGCAAGAATGCTGTTTATGACGATATAAATCAACATGAGGCTTGTGATGGAGAGTATGGAGAGAGAGAGAGTTTTGGATAGAAACTAAGGAAACAAAGTCATGGAGGAAAAAATGAACCCTTCCGGTTCTACCCTACCTTTCTCCTGGTCAAACTCCTTGAGGGATTGGGGAGAAGGAAAAGAAGAGAGCACATAGTCCAGTCCTGGGTGGGGTCGGCAAGAGTCTTCCGCGAGTTTACAGGAAGACCATTAAAGGGCCAGGAAATACATGTAAATAAACAACTTGGAAGATTTATGGGAAAGACTTCAATTTTATAGGACCGTATTTATAGAGCTCCACTGGCTCCATTATAAATAGATTAATGGGAAGCTAAAATTAATGGACTTGTGCACTGCACGTTTAATTTCTGAGTCTTCAACAAGGCAGACAACCAGGGTCTGAACAAAAAAGGCAGCTAGGGTGTCTGGAAGCTGTAATGGGCTTTCTTGCAAAGGAGAAGATCCACAGGGCCATCAACTGCCTGCTGGTCCCCAGGGATGGACACTGGATCAGTTGTTTTCAAATAAGGACAAGCATTTAAAATTTCTAAACCGTTAAACTTCTACCTTAATGAGGACCTTAAGCCAGTGATGGGTTAGAGAAGGGAAGGGAAGTTTTGTGGCTGCTCTAGAGAGTTCCAGGCACAGAGTGAGGGCAAGGACTCCATCTCTAATGCCTCTTAAGATTCCTTTGCAGGCAAAGTCAAAGTCCTGTGAGCTCTGCTGGAAGTCCTTCCTAATGTCCTCTGTGGTCTTGTACCATAGTGATGGTTGCAGCTTCCAACCATTTCTTCTCTCCCTCCCCATTCCCCACACCATTTCCCCACAGTTATAGCCTATCTAGATCTGGAGTTTTGCTTACACAGGTCATTGACCTCTTACCAAATGCTGGTGGGAGAATCATGCTGGTCCGGAGTTTGCCTGCAGGATAATAGATTAGTTGTCTCTCTGTCCAGAGCTGGTGTTCCCTTGCTGTAGGAACCTTGTCATAGAATATAAAAATTACCCACAACACAACTCTCTATCTGTCCATTGCTAACCAGCCCCACACTCTGTAAAGCAAGTGAAAGGGAAATCCAATGTTAACACAACTGAGCAAGAGACTAAAGCACTTTCGTAAGTTTTCTTTTAAGCTATATAGATCACACGCCCTCATAACACTTCCTGTGGGATTTCTGTTTTGTTTTGCTTTGTTTGCATCTTTTCTTCTTTCCCCATCCCTTCTCCTTTTAGTTTTTGAGTCCATTGTTTACAGTTCTAGCCATAAAAACCCTCCTCCCTTTAAATTAATAAATAATATGAGAACCAGTAAGCCAAGAGGTAAAACTGATTGTTCCAGCCTTTCTGCTTTTCAATAAAGGAGAATCTAAATGGACAAGGCTTCTTTGAAGAATGGAAATTTTATGAGAGGTACTATTAATTACTCAAGCACCAACTATATGTTACACACTCTTGTGTAATCTGAGCTCAGGATGTACCATTTCTATATTATGTACTGGTTGCTATCTCTGCTTTTTTAATGATTACATTAGGCAATGATGATGTAGGAAAAGATGGATAAAGCCTGTGATGCCCCAAGAGAGGCAGTGACTCGTATAAACTCTAGAATAACTTGAATGACTTTGCTTTCCTGGCCTCCAGGAAGATGTTCCCACCTTGGGACATAATACAGATTGAGACATTCAGTCACTGGAGCTTAAGGGGCTAAACCAGAGTCTATTAACCCAAGTGAGAGAAGCTGGATGCCTCAGAACCCAAGATAAGAAACAGCATCCTAAGCTATGAACAACTCTATTCTCTTCTTGGCCAAGAGAGCTTTTTACATCATTTTCTTGCAGAGACCCTTACTGAGGAAGTGAGGAAGAGATTCCATCCTGAAATGGATCACTTAACCCCAACCCCAAGAACCAATGTCTCCAACACCCAGTTTTGCAATGTATACCAACACCACCTGGGAACACTTAACCCATTCGCCACCCACTGTAGCATCTCTGACTTGGACTCAGGATCCTTTAGTCACCCAGGAAGTAAATATAACACTCCTTTTTTCTTTTAAGGGTAAAACAAACAATAAAATGCAGTTAATATGAACTTTTATTACAAATATGATTGGGACTAGTATCCATTTGAAGTTTTAAAAGTAAAAAAAAAAAGCAGCACCTCCTACTGGAAACAAAAGTGTTAATTCTTCTGATAAGTAAAATTTATTGTATTTCTGTTGTAACAAAAACACTGTATGTACTTCGGGGGGTGCAAAAAGAGAAAGCTTTTTGCTATATCTCTTTTCTGTCTGTAGAATGAAACAATCTCCATGTTTAAGGAACTGAAGAGGAGAACACAACAAAAAAACACAACAATCTTTTTATTTATGTAAATCAGATTAACACTGGACAATAAACCAATTTCTACCCAATACCATAACAGCTTGTCTATAAAGAACAGAAAAATTCAGATAGGATTCTAGCTAGGGTCAAGCGTTTTTTGTTTTTTTTTTTTTAAACCACCCATTCACAGAGGTATAGATTCACAGATAAATAATCCCAAACTACTTGCTCATCATATTTACACATTCCCATTAAATTAAGCATAAATAAATATATACAAACTTAACACGGATACCCTCCAAGAGTGCTCTCCAGAAGAGGCAGTTGGTACCTCTTGACTGGGTGGTCAAACCAATAGTACTGAATTAGAGGCCAACTCAAAAGGAGAACCAATTTTGGCATTCAAAGAAGAAATAGTGTTCACTCTGCTTTTTTTTTTTTTTTTTAAAGAAAACAAATTCCGATACTTCCTGTTTTTCTTTTACCAATAATTTAATATACATCAGCAAAGGAGGGGAGCTCTTGTTTCTCAGAGCTCTTGAGGCAGTGTCTCATGGTTTAAGGTCATAATTTCCTCCCCACAGAATGTATTAAAAGTACAGGATATCAGGTATGGTGACAAATTTTCTATCAATAGTCTAAGGATGGATCTTGTAACCATGAAGGAAGTGTGTAGAAAAGTTGAGGGATTGGGGTTTTCCATTCGACCAGTTTCCATAGGGTATGAAATAATTGTTTAAGAGAAAGTTTTTTGGCCAATGCCAACAAAAGTCAGATCTTTGAAAGCCTGTTGAGCTCTTTATATAGGGGTGGAGAAAGTTAAGGGTGTAGAGTAGGGTGGGGGAGATAAGGGATGGAGGGGCGTATGCAAGATAAGTAGGGGAAAGGAAGAAAAGAAAATTACTTCCTAGTTGGAATGAAAGTTAAAAGTCTCTGGAGAGGGAATCCTCACCCATGAACAAACTCCATGAGACCCAGAATACAAGTAAGAGAATGCTTGATCCAAAAAGCAGGGTCTCCAAGAACCTCGGGGAACTCCAGTAGCCACGGGCTTACTCTTCAGTCTTTAGCTATTTGGTTTTGGAACCGAGTATTTAGTAGGGGGTGGAGAGAATGCGGGCCTAGATAAGACGGTCTACAGAGTGCTAGGGAAAGGATAGGACTGTAACTCACCTGTTTGGTTTGAAAACAAAACTCAAAGGGCCTGGCCTTAAATGTTTTTCTTGACTTAAAAGGCAAACTCTTGCGTTAATCCTACTGTTTATTGATTTATAAACCAAGGAAAACAAATCTTTTAATAACTCAATTATCAGATAAATGTAGCCGGCTTGGCCAAGAAAAGCATGGGAGCGGAAAGTCCGACATGAAAGAGGGAGCTAGAAAAAGGACGGAAACAGAAGACAACCCCAGAGGTGGGGGAGGGGGCCTCAAGCCAGGTCTCCCTAGCCGCACCTTCTCTGATGCTCACACGGACACCGGGGAGTCTAAGGGAGCCTACCTACCCAAGATTGACAGTTCTTCAGGAGAGTAGGGACAGTTTCCTTCCTGGCAATAAAAACACATGGAAGTTTCAAATTCCTTGGATTTTCCTAGCTACAACGTTTCTAAGTGTAGGGCCAGGAGTGACCGCTTGCGGCTAGAGGGCTTTACAGAGCTCGGGGAAACCTCCCCCCAGCAGCCATTGGAACGCCGCCCCTTTACCTACTCGGGAACCGGCCTTTCTCGGTTGCCTTAGCCCTTAGGGTGAGGCGGAGAGCAAAGGGCCTTTGCGGCTCGCGCCCCCAGCAGCTGCTGATTCTATGTCCTCAACACCACTGGGCTTCAGTGGCCCACATGTTCCCAGGACCTGCACAGTAAGAGCAAGGCGCATCCATCGCGTCTCTCGATGTCACACGCGTGGGGCGCGTTGCCCTGCAAGGAAAGGAGACGATGTTTTTCAATGTGTTTTCTGCTGGCCTTGTGCAATCAGAATTCAACTAATGCAAGCGTCCAGGCTCTCGGACAAAAAGGGTGAGCTTCTAAACTGAGGAAAGATGAGAGTCTCTAACTCACACAATGTTTTTTTTTTTTTTAATCCTGCCCCTTCTACTCCTTTCAACGTGTCTAGGACTGTGTCCTGAAAACATACGGAACTCAGAAGCAGCTAGAGATAGGAGGGGAGATGTTGTCTGACCTCAATTTTTGTTTACAATCTTCATGGACCTCAAATCCCACTGACTTTCTTTTCTTCAAATAAAATCCTTTGAGCAATGCCCTCAGAGGGTCCCTAAAACTTCAACCCTTCCCTTGCCTCAAAGTGGATTGAAAAAGAATAGCAAACCGAGAGTCCAGACTACTGGGGGAAGAGACTGTCTCTAAAACACAGAAAACATCTGAATGTTTATCCCAATGGATTTTTAAAGATCCCGTCTAGGTGGTTGGAAAAAAAAAACAAAAAACAAACACGTGCACTCAAACTAAATGTGTGCACCAATCAGTCTACTTGATCTTGCTAAAGGTGCAGGTTTTACTTCATGGTAATAGTAATATGGGGTATGGTAAAAAGTTGAACTAAGACAAGAGAGATACATTTAAATGCATGGAACTTCATCCACTGGGAATATTCCCAATATATATGGATAGGAATTCAAAGCTGAAATACAAGCTCGTTCCCTTTGCTTTGTACTTGTGTGTGTGTGTGTGTGTGTGTGTGTGTTGTTGTACACCATTTTGTGCCAAAACAACTGTGTGTCTGAGAAGGAAAACTGTTTCATTCATAAAGCAGAGTTATGGTAGCTTAGTAGACTTTCTTCCCCAATTACATCAGCAAAGCTGCTTACCCCCCCCCCCTTACAACAACGGTCCCCAAAGAGCCCAAGGAAATGGAATTCATTTTTCAGTAAAGACAATATCGTTAGAATATAGGTTCCCAAGCAAGATGCCTTCCTTACTCGACTCCCTTAAAATGCATTCTGCAGTGCCCCGCCCCTGCTGGAATTCCCGCATTGAGGTGCGTTAGCAGGAAATTCAAAGCCGTTCCCCCAACACTGGCCACTTCCTAAATGATTCTCTTTGAGCTTCTTTAAAGAAGTAAAACCTGCCGAAGCTGACACGCAGGCTTTAACTTTAAAAGGATCAGTTTTTTTTTTTTTTTTCTCAGTACCTTATAGATTGTGTAGGAAGCCCAAGTCTTCTTTGAAGAAGCTCATAAACCATGCGGTAAAGCTTTGGGAAACAGAAGAGAATAAATAGTACATACCCCTCCGAAGGAATTACATACTAATCAAAGTTTTCATGTTTTGTTTTTTTCTTTTTTTTTTTTTTTAAACTATCTTCTAGATGGCACAAGTATAACAAATGTAATGTTCTCTGTAAACAGGTGCTGTCACGTCTGAGAAACTAGGAACGTTTTCTGAAGGAACCATGTGAAATCAACTTATCGCTTTCCTCTGCGGCGGGAGCCTTGGCTCTCGAGCCTGGATCAAAAGCTAGGGCCTCGCCTGTCCCCCCCTACCCCCACCCTTGGCCTCCTAATTAAACACACCGGGGCGGGGCTGGGGGTGGCGGGGAGGTGGGGAGTTGGGCACACGGAGTTAGGAACGCAAGGCGAGGTCTGGATACCAAAAGGGGCTAACGTCAGAGAGCTAATCACACTCGTGATCCCCAGCAGGTTCCCGCAACGCTGTGAGGAGGTGGGGGAGAAAGGGAGCAGCCGTGAGGAGATTGAGGAGAAATGGAGGGCGCGGAGTGCGAGAGTTTCCTCTTAAAAAAAAATTAAAATTAAAATTTAAAAGTTCGTGCGTCTCAGTCAACGAGCTCTCAAAAGCATTGATACCAGTTTCTCCATTTTCTTCCAATAAGTTAGCGTGTTCTCATGTTTAGTCTCACGTTTTATTTTCCAAAAGGGGATTCATAGTTTTCTTTTATTATCTGTATTACTAAATTCGAAAGAACCGAAGTGGAAATCCGGACGGTTGTCTCCACGTGTATCTTGAAATAGACACCGAGAGACGATTGTTGCTCGTTGTATGCCTCAGTTTATTTTTTTAAAGTTATTTAGCTTTCTTTTTAAATTTTGATTGTATGTGTATTCTACCTAATATAATTCTTCCAAAGCCAATCCAATATGTTAAAGCTAATTTTTTTTCTGTTTTCCTTTTGTATTTAAAACATTTTCCTTCTCTTTATTTATTATTTTTTTTCATTTCCTGTGTTTCTCCTCCTTGTCGCCAGTTTTACTACCTGGGCCTTCCCCAGACGTGTGCCTGTTAGTGGTGTTGTTCAAGAACATCTTGTCCATGCCTTTGAGCGCCTCGGTGAGATAGTTCTGCAGGGCCGTGAGTGCAGCGCAAATGGCCGGGGCACCGAAGCCGTGCGTGATGAGACTGAAGTGTGTGAGACAGCTTTGGATACCCGGCTCCAGGATGGGGCTGGGCCGGCTGTTTCCGATCGGTGTCCGGTCCTGAGCCAGCAGATCCGTAAATTCTTTACAAAGTTGCCTGCGAATGGGGTGAGGGAAGAAGACAAAAGCACCCTCAGAGTTCTGGTCGCTCGCCTAGAAAACCAGACACTCACACAAGCCCTGAGGCTTCGGGTCTGAGGACAGCAAGACTATCTTTTGCGATTCCGCTCCGTTTCTTTCCCCAGGGCGCTCCCTCATCCAGCAGCTGGGACTAGAAAGAACTCTGTTGAGAGCAGGAATGCACCCTCCCACAATCCCACCCCCACCCCCACCCCTGCCATTTCCCCCCTTTCTGTTCCCGGACCACCTGTATTCTGCTTTAGGAAATTCGCTAGGCATTTTAGCTTTTGATTTTTGAATAGTCAATAATTTTTAGCTGTTACCTGGCACTTTTGAAAAAGTATTTCCCTTTCTGGCCTGCCTTTCCAACCTCTCTTCTCTCTCTCTCTCTCTCTCTCTCTCTCTCTCTCTCTCTCTCCTCTCCCCCCCCCTCTCTCCCCTCACACACACACACACACACACCCACACACAACTGAAAGATTTAAGCCCCTCAGCTGCAAGCCTGTCCCTGGCATAGAAGCAGATTGTTGTAGCCTTGCATGGCCCAGGGCAAAAACCTGTTTATTCTAGGAGAGAATGCTGATTCCATTCAAAGCAAAACCCATCTACCTGCAGCATGTTTGGAAGAAATATCTCTTTCCCTTCTTTAAAAAAAAAAAAAAAAAATCCCATGACCCCCTTTTTTGCGTATGTGAGCTACTAAAAATTTTTGTGTAACAGGATGGTTGTCAATATAAAAGGATTTCCTCGTAGTTTAAATAAAACTTAGAGGTAGATGGTTAAAACACTAGGGATGATAGATTTTTATTTGTTGAAGGTTTTAATTTCCTCAAGGCACCTACAATTTAGAGTACTCTCCTAGCCTTAGGAACTCCGAGTGTATGGATTGGGCTTATTTGAGAAATTTTTAATATAGGGAATGAACGGGAGGGGTTTAGCCCTGAAGGTCAAATGGCTAGGCTCTGCTGGCAGGCTGAAGCATGGCATCTTCTGAGACCACAGCCTTTTCTCAGATTGGCAGGCAGCTCCTGACCACCTCCTTCACCCAGCCTCTGGTTCTGTGGGATGTCAAGAAAAGCAAACATATATAGCAAACTGGACCTATTCAGTCAAAGAACGGTTGAAAGAGCACTTAGCAACTAACAAGTAACCTGACTCTCAGGTAATCAGGGCAGATTTCTGGGTTCCAAAGACCCTTGGAGGTACTCTTCTCTAGGGCACTACTACATTGCCCAGGGCTAGTAATAAGCCAAATGGGTACTCTCTTTCTCCACCCACTGACAGCAACAGAGAAAGATTGGTATTTCCAAGGCCTCTGGATAAAGATAGAGTCTTCCTATCTTTTCAGGTCTCCATTCAAAATATATGCATATATCCCTACAAGTGACTGTGCTTACCCAATAGAGCCTCTGTCAGTGAGGTTCTCATACACACTCCCAGGCTCTGACTCACTCCCTTCCATCATTCCAATGTGAAGGGTTTGGGGATTGGTCCGGAAATGAATGAGTGTAGCAGGGGTCCAAGAAAGAGTGTTGTGGGGAAGCTTCCAAGGTGATTCTGTTAACCTAGGCTAAAGAATAGTGGCCTTAAAAGTCATAAGGTTTCCAAATGAGGCTGTGTGTGTGTGTGTGTGTGTGTGTGTGTGTGTATCTAGGAAGGGAGGGAGAGTCAAATCATCCTTTTAAGAAATAAGGAGGCTTTGTGGATCTTGTTGTCTAGTTTAGACATGTTAATTTTGTTTTTAAATTATTTTATTCTTCCCTAACAACTGATCCTTACTACCATATACTAGAGGAGGGGGAAAAGGGAAACCCACCGACGAAAAAATCTATTATACTGCAAGATGATGATAGTTGGAGGGAAACCTTCTAAAACGAGGGTGGGGCCAGGTTTTGATCATTGGTTGAAGTCTTAACTTTGTACTCATTCCCAACGTACCCCCCAAAAGAGGAAACTTTGTAATGCCGAAAACAAATGCTTAAGACTCAAGCCTTTAAAAATTTGCACAAGCTCAACCCAGGCTCTGTAAGCAATTAAAGTTCTGGGACATTAATATTTTTTGACCCTGCGGAAAGGGGCAATCAAATTCCAATCACGTCTCAAAAACATCTGGACAAATTTGAGCAAATGATTTTTCAGCCTTCCATATATTTCTTTAAATTACGCTGTCAACGGAACAAACCCGCGTCCTGGAACGCTAAATAAATGAACGCTGCTGTTTAGGCCGCGCCTGCGACAGAGAAACGTGCTGGTGCACGCAGCGCCGCCCACTGCAGGCCTGAGCTGGTCATAAAACATCAACAATATGACACCGAAGCCAAAGACAGGAGTAAATCAAATAAATAGAAAACCCACTGTAAATGTTCAAATGAGCTCTAGACCTAAATTTAGCCAGAGATTTACTGTTTTCCCCTCTGGAGTTGTAGTAAATTTTACAAGTCCCTGGAAGATGACAAACAGCAACCTTGGATACGGAGTAATTAGACCTGTGGGTAGAGATGGGCATGCAAGGGTGACATAGAGGCACCCTGAGCGAATCCATATTGCTGTCCCCCTGACAGCAAGGGATACCAGTGCAAAGTCCAGACGGAAATATTCACCTAAGGATCTGGGAAGAGACGTTGAGAAAATCTGCCTGACACCTCAGAACTGTGTGTTGAGGGAACTGTCAAAAAGCCAAATTCTAGTTGTAAAGGGAGAAGAGTGAGACATACCCATAGCCCCTCAAGTCTACTCGCCACTACATACCCCACCCAGAGAAGCAGCTAGCTTCCTACCCGCCCTGTTGTTTGAAAGCAAGGCTCTTTTAAGGCACTCACAGCAGTTTCCTAAGTGGACCTGGGTCAGGGAGGGAGTCCTGGACCAGCGCCCAGAGACTTGGAAACTCACTTGGTGGCCAGCAGCATATTCTTTCTGGAGTGCAGGTCACTGGGGTCTGTGTGCTGTCTGTTCAAATACTCGGACACGGCTTTAGCAGGAAACTCTGTTTCACAAATATACCCAAAATCCCGAGCTAAGTGAACAGCTTCCCCTGTAAGGAGAGCAGCAGAGAATCAACCTAACACCTGAGGCCAGGTACTACGCAACAAAGTCAAACCTGAGACAGTTACTCAAAGTAAAGATGAATTTCATAACTCAAATGAACAGGAGAAATCTTATTCTACCAGCTTCTGGCTGAGCCACACTCTAAACAGACACCGCCCCCTCCCAAGAGACATGGGACTTCCTGCAGATAACTCACATTGGCTTAGAGGGAAGTGGCCTTAGATTCAAAAACCACCTTACAATTTAATTTAGACATGAGGAGGGATATGCTACCCAGACTCCTCTCTTCTGTTTAAAGCACCAGCTACACCTGCTTGAAGTAAAATTTAAAAGTCACCACCATCTTCTACAGTTCTCTTGGCAAACAGTCTCATATTTACAACTAATATGCATAAACAAATCTACATATGTAAATGTTGCATATGTAATAACTGTATGTAACACGTGTGTGTGTGTTTGTGTGTGTCTGTGTGTGTGTGTGTTATGAAAAAATATTTATATTCTGCAGCAAAGTAATTATTTACCCTGCACTCTCCTTGCTGTTTTTGGTCTTCTCCCTTTCAGAGATTTCTGTCATCCTCCTCCTACTTAAAGACCTTCTACTGTACAAATACGGAACTGCAGATACCAGGTCATGCTAGACATTCTATAGCTTGCTCTTCTGCAGTATGGTATCATTACCTTTTCCAAAGCACAGCCTTGGGGATTTAAAGAAAGATCACAAACAGGATTAAAAAAAAAAATAGGTGTATTGAATTATCTCATGAATACATTATTTTGAGAGAAAATGTCTTATTTTTAAAGATATAATAACAAAAGACTTCAAGCATGGTGTTTACAAGGATTCATTATACCAAAAATTACACAGCAAATACTATCATTTCAGTGTGGTTTCCAGTTTCTTTTTCTTCCAAATCTTTGTCTCATGCTAAGATTACCTTGCCTGTTTTCAAATGAGGTTTTTGATATTAATGATTCCCTAGAAGGCAAAATGGAGGGCTGGAGAGATGGTTCAGTGGTTAAGAGCACTGACTGCTCTCCCAGAGATCCTAAGTTCAATTCCCAGCATCCATATGATGGCTTACAACCATCTACAATGGGATCCGATGCCCTCATCTGGTATGTCTTAAGACAGCTATAATGTACTCATATACATAAAATAAATAATTTTTTTTTTTTTAAAGAAAGGCAAAATGGAATACCCACATGCTAAGAAGGTTCAACTGCTACCAAGTAGGATTTAAAAATGTGATGACTTAAGGCCTCTGGTGGGAGAGATCAAGTAAAAAAAAAAAAATTCTTTGCCTTGAAGATGGTAAAAAGCTAGACCAATAACTCCTTGATCTCTTTATGACCATCATTTAAATAATACAAGACATAAGATGCTGTCCAGCAAAAGCCAACTTCCTCCACAAGTCATAATACCATGTCTACTACAAAAACAGGACACACAAGGAAGATTCCAGAGAAAATTCACCGCCAGTCTTCCATGTGTACCAACTGGCTGTGCTTCTTGTCTGTCTCCTCTACACATTCAACTGCAGATGCCCCTCCTCTAGACTGCATAGTTATTAATTATCACAGCCATAGATTTCATCTCAACATCCAAACTGACAGACAAATTAGAAGTTTCTCAGTGACATTATGGAAATGTAATTCACAAGTAATGAATTTGCCTTGAAGTTTCAACTCTCCATGTGTTTTTCATAACCCCCTGCACAGTTTTCTCTTAAGCATCGCTGGGCTTACTAAGGTGTCAATAACTCATCAAGTCCAAGTAGGTAGGATGGTCACTAGCTTTAAAATAACCATTAAGACCCATGAACACTATATGTTTTTACACTTTTCAAATGCTATTAAGTTTATAGGGGGTTAAGTGTATCGAGGTGGGGGGTTAAACCAGGAAGACTGTCTCTCTCCTTCCACCTTGTGGGACTTGAAGATGCAGATCAGGTGGTCAGGCTTAAAAGCAAGTGCCTGTATCCTCACCAGTCCCTGCTGTTTGCTAGTAACACTTAGAGATGAAGTAAGAGAGCAACAGCTTTGATTGCATTTGCAGGAGTCAAGCAGAGAAGCTTTAGCCACTGTGGCAAGGGAAGTGACCCCCAACTCTCACTTGGAGACTGGACCTGAGCCCTGTTCAGAGGATATTATATATATATTGTGTTTGCTTCCTTGCAACTGCTGGCCCCTCTAAGTAAAAAGACCTATAGACCTATGAACTTCTCCCCTGCAGCCCCTTGCCATTGTACTCATAAGGACCCAGCAATCACAATGATTTCCAGTTAATCATGAAATGTGTAAAATGTCAGCCTTCAGTAGACACTTAAGCTCCACCACTTGGTGAAATGGCCACAATTCTTGCTTACCTTCTACCAGGGAGGTGAGTAACGTGACATTTGCTGCCTTGCGCCTGCCCGCGGGTAAATTCAAACCGATTTTTTCTAGCCTTTCTCTCAAGGATCTCCCCCCATTTTTCGATTTGGCTCTGCAATGGCAAGAATTAACATTCTGATTAACCTCAGAGTGTTCCTGAAACAAAGTTTAGACTTAGCAATCTAGAGACCAGTGGAGCCTGAAGAGGCTTTAACTTGAGGTTAGCACTCCCCCCAACCCCCTTCCTTTCAGTTATTTGCTGATAGTTTGCTGAGGTTTGCTTAATTTCTGCAATACAGAGCATTAAAAAGTAAGTCTTGGTTTTTTTTTTTTTTCTATATTGTGGGGGGGGGGGGGAAATTATACCAGATGGGAATAATTAGAATGTAGGGCAATGGATCCAGAAAAGGTAAATATTGCTCATCTCATGGACGTGCACAGGTTCACTCCCTGCCATGAAGCATGTGAGTAGAACAGAATCCAGATAAACTTTTTAAAAAAGGGGAAAGAAGAGGGCAAGATTCCAGAAACCACCAGGCTTCTAAAGGAAGAATGGAACCAAACATTTTAAAGTTTTGGAAGGGGAGAGAAGACTGACTTTGGTACCCAAATGATGTTTGTTGTCATGGTAACAACAATTCTAAGACTTTTGAGCTTGTTAATATGATAAGCACTTTGTATTCCCTATCTCAGTACATGTTATACACTCATGTTCAGGAATTGAATTAAAACATCCCCACTCTGGACACCAAGGTGGGATAATGCACACCTTTAAATTCCAGCACTTGGGAAGTGGAGACTGGCAGATCTCTGAGTTGCAGGCCAGCCTGGTCTACAAAGTGAATTTCAGAACTGCCAGGGCTATACAGAGAAATCTTTGTCTTAAAATTAATAATAATCATAATTATAATTTTTAAAAAATACCAGCCTGACTATGAAGCTGAAAAGACTCACTTGAAAACTAAACCAAACAAGGACAATAGAAGAGGATTCAAATTAAGAACATCCCTGGGTCACACCAACATTTAGGGTCCCTGTAGGCTCTCCATATCCTCTAAGGACTGGGCAAAAATAAAAGGAAGCTAGTTATCATGTGTCAACCCCGTTGCTGTACTATTTAACCAGCAAGTTTTAGGAAAGAAAGGGATGGCGAACATCTAAAATGGGTTTTAACTTCAGAAAGTTGTATCTCATGCAAAATCCTTTAGCAAGGACAGTGCCAAGGATCCAGATGTTGGTAAGAACTGTTGCAAACGGGGCGGTGGTGGGGGAGGGGGGAGGCCATTTCTTCCTCCATTTTCACCAGGAGTCTGCCCATGGGTTGCAACTTTGGCGAGCAACTACATAGCCCCAGGAAATGACTACTAATAGATATAAAGTACTATTAATGTTGTGAGATGTGATACTATTGAAAGGAGGTCAGATCTAGAAAAAGATCTTTTCAAAACTAATGCACTAGCACAATATGGACAGCATGCTGGAAAGTGCCTTTTATGTTTCAAATGAGCCTGCTTGGTGGGGTGAATAGGTTCTGGTTGAACTCAGGCTAATGCCGCAGAGAGTTCTTGTAGTTGAGAGCCTTGCACCTGCCAGAAAGTGAAAGGTTCCTGTCCCGACTTGTCAAGGAGGGTTGCACATGCGCAGTGTGATCTGGTGCGGGTAGGGGGTTGGTTGCAGACCAAACGTAGCACTAGAACGCCAGATCCCCAACCTCAAACTTCCTGCTATTTGGGGGATGCACTTAGACTCCGGGTTGCTAGGTCCACCATCCTCCTCCACTAATAGAATCCTGTGTGTGTGTGTGTGTGTGTGTGTGTGTGTGTGTGTGTGTGTGTGTTTGTTGTTTGTTTTATTTTGTTTTACCTTCTGAGGACGCCGCCCAGGAGAGACGCATTGAGGCATTCAGGGGGCGAGAGCCTTCTCTGAACTTCGCCCACAGTAACTTTGTACTTTGAAGTTGAACTGAGTAGAGATAAACGGCCTGGGACTGAGCAAAATACCTCGCCGGTGTTGACTGACATTCCTCCCAAGAAGCCATCTTTATTCATCATTAGAGAAGTCACAGATTTGGGAGGGACAGGAACTAGAGAAAGATGGAGAAAGGAAAAAAAAAAAAAGAAAAAAGTTTCCATAAAGGTGACCGGGTTTCATTAACATTACCGATGGTTGATAGGACAGGACGAGTCATCTGGGAAAGCCAATCCCGGGCAGCCACCAAGTGGAAAGAGTAGGGTGAGGCGGCTTCTCCAGTGGTTCCCAGCTGTACTGCGTTCCCAGTGCTGTGAACCGACCCAAATGTCAGCATTCCTCTGGAAACTTACCCAGACCAGAGGACATGAGAGAGACGCTTGCCGTAGCCCAGTTAGACCTTGAATATTTGATCATGCTGCGAACCTAGACAAAACCTATTTGGTCACGTGCTTCTTCTGTGACCTTGGACACCTCGCTGAGATCCTGATCTCAGTTTCCTCCGCGGTCCTCCCCAGGATGACACTACCTCATTAGGTACTTGAGGGTGAAGATTAATACCACCGTTCTCTGAGAAAAACGGCTAATGCCAATGATCTTTATGGAAATTCCTCCCTCTGACTGGACCGAAACTTGTCTAAAGTAAAAACCATCACTAAAGATGGGGTGCGCGTGGGGGTTGGCGGAAAGAGGGAGGAATAAGAGCTGCCTTATAATGAGCCCTATTTCCCCCAATAAAACAAGAGCAAGATCCATTTAGAAATGTACCTAAATGCTCATCCCCAGTAAGAGCGAAGCAGTGACATGAATTTTGTTTACAAATTAAGGCACCGGCTGGTGATTGTTTGGAACAGTTATGATTTACAACAGGTGCCCGGATCAATCAACCAATCACCATAATTCAGATGAGCGGTGGCGGTCTTGCCTTGCCCCAGTTGTTTCGTTTCAGCAAGTAATTGATAACAACCCACACACAAGGTATGTTTTATGCAGAAGTTAATAAGAGCTGACAGCTGGTTGCCACTGCGCCCCTGGTGCATTCAGCTTCTTCCAGTTTGTATTTCTGTTTAATTGTGTTTTGGTGTCATCTGCATGTCAGGACGAGGCTCAGCTAGGTGGAAGAGGCTGAGCTAGGTGGAAGGCTGAGGGAAAGAGAATCGGAGAGCAGCGTCCTGAAAGTCTCCCCCTTTGAACTTCTCCCGAGTTTCCCACAACAAGTATAACTTCCTCTACTGTGGAAACACTTGAAAGCATATCTCTATATAGGTAGAGTTAAAAAAAACTTCCACTCTATTTTCTCATAACGACCAAGTCGAACTATAAACTCTGGCTGAAAAGATGCACTCTCTACCCATGGGTTCCAGAGTTTTAGAGAATAAGGAGTTATCTAACTTCTTGTTCTACAGACAAATATGACAATGCGGCTTTCCTTTAAAGTGACTCATTAAAGTACAGATTTCCATTGACCCATGTGTTGAGAGATTTACAAATTTAGGTGTTATTAATTATTGGTGTTTACAAACATTCAAAGCTGTTCTTAAGGGAGTGGTATTTAGACACAAAGCATTCCTTTGACCACTTCTGAATAAGGATTATCAATTTCAGGACCTATTGGATGTTCCACACTGTTCTAGTTGGAGGAATGTATTAAAAACGAATGCATTTTCCAATGCCAATGGGATACTTGTACACAGGATCCACATGTATTTTTGTCTTCTATTTTCATAACATTCTTGATAATATCTATATTTCATATTTATATTTAAGTTTTTATATACAATTTATATTAATAGCCAGTGTCATGGCATCAGCTTGGGAAAGAGTTACCCTAATTATAGATAGCCCTTTGCAGTTTCAACAAGAGGGCTGGAGAAATAAATTATATAAAAGATCTCATCTCTGATACTTTCTTTAGCATTGCTTAGAATATTTTAATAACAAAGCAAGCCCAGCAAACTGACAGTTCTATTATGCCTATTAAGCCAGTATTTCTTAAACTGTAGTTTTTCCAGTTTTCTAATTCCCAGATGCTAAATTTCTTGAAAACCTAGGCTTTCAGAGAGACTTTGTACCCTGTGCTTGAACTGTACTATTGGTGACTGCCTGATTCAGCTGGTAGGAGCTGATTCCTTTAGGGCGAGTATGTAGGCCTCCCCTGGGCTATATCTCTCGATATACACATAAAAATGCCTGTGTCTACTTATGTCGCACACTTCCACCTTAGCAATTTCTTCCCACTATACCCCTCTCCAAACCTCACAAGGTGAACGGAAATGTTTTAAATTCTATTTCCATTTTGTATCAACATCCCCTTTTTGCATCCTATCTTGTATCTTTAGGTTCTAACATCAACTCAGGCTCCTTACCCTTGGCCCAGCTTTGAGCCCTAGATCAGAGCCTACCTATTTCTCTTCCCAGCTTTCCTTCTGGTCCATAGCTCGCTAATCATCTTACCTTCCTCTTGCCCTCACACCTGCTTAGCTCAGCTGATTAACCCCGTGTTTTATTCCCTTCTGCTTTCCTCCAGCTTATCAATAAACTCAGAGAGCAACAGGGCCCAGTTGATTTGTTAGTAATTATGAGCACACTGTTCCTGCTCATGAGACCCAGAGATGACTGAGATAGGTTTAAAGCGACAGCAGGAAAATGCTGGGGAAACGGAGCATAGCAAGACTCAGCATGAAGCCTTTGGTTCTTTACGTGTTTACAATTTTCTGTGCATACATTAAAAAGTGAGTGTTCCCCTTCTTAAGTTCTCAGTTGGATGGTAAAGCCAGCTTCTAGGTGTAACACACACACACACACACACACACACAGAGAGAGAGAGAGAGAGAGAGAGAGAGAGAGAGAGAGGGAGAGAGAGAGATTCACCCCTTTCCTTTTTCCATGAGAGAGAGAGAGAGATTCACCCCTTTCCTTTTTCCATGAATTATCCCAGAAAAGGGAAAAAAAAAAACAAAACACATAAATAGATTAGTATTTTCTGGCAGTGAGTGAATTTTTTTTAGAAAAAGGGAGGAAAATAAGAGGAAATGTTATTTAGTAGTAGGTTGATATAGAGATCAATGGGCTAGGGTTTCATTTCTCTCTTAAACAACAGCTAACTTAAGGGTAAAACAGCAAATTTGGGGACCGGTATTTGACAATCCCTGTGTGGGAAAAAGGGGAGAAATATACCTGCCTCACACAGTAAAGGGTTAAGTCCCACTGGAAGAAACTCACAACTGTGGGAGCTACTTTGGGAAGTAACCCAGAAAGTTAGTGCTTTGAAAGAAAGATCAGAATGCGATTCCTCAGATTTGCATCCTTTTAAGTCTACCTCTTGCTTATATTTTATTCCACATGTTCAGCAGGTGTATACATTTGGACACTGAGCCACACACACACACACACACACACACACACACACACACACAGGGATATATGTAATATATCCCCCCAATACAAAGGGTTGGCATTCTTTAGTGACAGAATCTGAGAACCTGAAACTTGACTAGGGTCTCACCATGTTTTTAGTGTGTCATCTGACCTTGAGAAAGTCATTTATCTTCTCCAGTGTGTGCACTTGCAGGTTCCCACACTTGGGACAGTAAAAAGGAATGTCCGACCTTTAGAGTTTTGAAATTCTATGGCTTCTGACTGCTCCTGGTATATGTTTCTCTGTCTCTGTGTCTGTCTCTGTCTCTCTGTATATGTGGTGTGTGTGTATGCTGTATCTCCTTCTCTCCTCCTCCTCCTCCTCCTTCTTCTCTCTCTCTCTCTCTCTCTCTCTCTCTCTCTCTCTCTCTCTCTCTCTCTCTCACTGTCTCTCTTTCTCTCTCTGCCAAGTTATTGAGAGGAGGAAAGACATACCTTATAGGTCTGACTGATTTAGACTCTTGGTGAGAAATTCCTTCCTTCTAGGCAAGAAGGAAGAATCTCAAAAGAATCGGCTACAATTGAGATTTGGAATTTTCTTTTTATTCCTCCTCTCCAAGAAAACCCACACCAACGTGTCTGTGTGGGGAAGGGGCCAGAACTAACGGGGAAAATGTGGAAGAGAATGGAGGTTGAACTGAAACTAACCAAACAGGATATCCCTAAGACCAATAAAAAAAAAAAAATATATGCTCCAGAGTCACAGCATTTGAACCTTGGACTTGAGCCTCAATAACCTTTCCAAGAAATTCTGACATATTTTCTGCTGTCTAATGTGTCAAACAGATTGCATAGTGGTCTCTGTTCCAAACCCCTTTTCTTCAGGCCAAGGTAAGCCTTTTAAGTTAAGTTATAGGAAGATGGCAGTGATCATTTATGTTAGCTGGGCAATACCCCCACCCCACTCCACCCAGATTCCTAATCTTAATGGAACTGAGAGTTCAGAATGATTTTTTAATGTCTTGTTGGATTTTTAGACTGTTAATGTACCGAATCCTTCTCATTATTACTTTATTGATTGCTCATTGACCAGCCCCCTTCAAATCGTATTAACCACCCTCTGCCGGTTTAGATTAGGAGACTTTAAAAAGCACCTTTCATTACTCCCCCCTCCCCAACTCCTGCCATAGAGTTGAGACTAGGCAGCTTAATGGGAGCTCTAATGGGGCAGCTAAGAAGAGAGGGGCCACGGTCCCTGCCGATTGCATTAATAGCTCAAAGGGGGCCAATACAGAAAATTAGCCGTAAACGAGCTCTGGAGATCTTCAAATGAAAGAGCCATTTATCACGCTGGCTACCTTCACTCCACTCGTTTGCTCTCTCTACTGGGAACAACTCATTTCCTCTTAACTAAATTACTTCAGAAATGTCAGCTAAGCCCACATAGCAAACATAACAAGAGAGGGAGTCTATAATGTATTAGGTGATATCAACAGGGAAGAAAAATGACGTGGGTTAAGTTTTAGGAGTGGCTATGACACAACCTGACAGATAAATAGATCTTTTCTACCTAGGTGATTAGGTTTCATAAACATAGGAGAGGAGATGTGTAAATGTGGGCTAGTTGCTGGCCTTTTACTAATGAAGTATAATTTTCTAAAAAACTGTCTAAATGCCCATTAGAAAACAAATTAAGCAACCAAGTCCCCTGCTAGTTGCTGAAATTTAGAATATTCAGTTCAGGAAACTTTCTCACCTCTCTACAGAATTAATCTCACAGAAGCATTCCTCATGGGGATAGGAATATGTAAAGACGGGAGAAGAGAGGCGGTCGGGAAAGGAGCTAATGAACCCATAACTTTATTTTAAGTGGTTCCTGGTGAGTTAGAAAAATAAATCAAACATTTGTTAATTTTTTTTTTGCCTATGGCTTTTCAAAGATAAAAATATGGTATTAGGATCTTTTCTTTACGTAACAAAGCAAACATTCCAAGTATCAAATAATGAAACTGACCTAACATTCATATTTTACTACTCACCCCAAATCTATTAACATGAGCAGGGGATTACTTTAGTGTTTTAAGCCATGTATGCTTTTAAAAAGCTTTGGAGAAAAAAACATGTGGCAGTTTGAGAAAACAGAGCGAGCAATTTTAGTCAACCCTCTTCTTTATCCCTGGAAATTACCTTATGCATAATATTCATGTTTCTCTGGCAAACATATTCAAAAATGGCAACCAAATGCTTCCCACATCTAAGAAAACCATGAACCTCAGTTTTCTAGGCAAGCTAAGTTTCAGATATTTTTATTGGCCTGACTATTAATAACATTTCTGATTGGTCATCTGCTGGGCATGTCCCTCTGCCAGCCAACTGATGTTGCTAGGATACCGAACCCTGAGCTAAGCTGTTCTAGCTTGCCACAAAGAGGGAGGGGGAAATTAAACAACAATGACAATAGGAAACAGAAAAGCTCCTCCCTCGCCCCACCCCAGTCAACCAGCAATTACCCAAAGGAGAAGACTCAAGAGAAACCAGTGAAAGTAAGTAGTCAACACATTTGCCAGCTTAAACGCACACCATGAGCTTATCAGCCAAAGATGGTATTACCTAAAGAATACTGGGCAACATTTAAAAATCTATTAGAAACACACACACAACACACACACACACACACACACACACACACACACATTTCAAAACCAAAAGGCACCATTCAGCTGCTATCTACCTCTCCAAGGTAGACATTCATGACTTTTTAAAAGGAGACACTTGAGCATACTTTTAACCCCTTCAGCATTCTTATATCACAATCTGCCTCCGACTCCCCCAGTTTGAGTCTGGGTGGATTACTTTCTAAATTATTCTTTTCTTTAATTATTTTTCGTTACTGTTAAGAGGCTCGAGTGAATCACAAATGGCTGAGGCTGGGGTTTGTTGACTCCTAACCTAAGGGCTATTTTCCTCTAGCCCTTTTCCATAAGAAAAGGCTGTAGTTAAAACTGCGTTTTCCAATACTGGTCCGTAGGATAATTAAAGATTGCAAATGTGTACACATTCGATCTCTTAAATCTGTGGCATGTGACTGACATGGAGGCCTTGAAGCAGCTACTCTAATCGCCAGACATTCTCTTAGTGACTGTCAGAGAAGAGGAGAAAAAAAAAATTAAGCAGCTGCAATGCGCCTGAAATGAGTTATTGTAATTACATTTAATTAGTTTAATTAGTTAATTATTTTGCTTACAGCTGTACAAGAGACTGCAAACATTTGTTAATATCACATGCCCTTTAACAGTATGGGGTGATTCCACAGTCATAGTAAATCATGAGTGCATATGCGGGAAGATTTAGATGCATGCGTAGTCCGTCTCTCAGGATAAGCATCTTTAGAAAGCATTTGGCACAATTAAAGAATAATAATAAAAAAGAAACAACTCATAACAGAGAGAGAACTGGTAACACAATTACCACCACCACCAAAAATAAATAAATAAATAAATAAATAAATAAATAAATATCAAACCAAAAACAAGGATCGGGGAAGCTATCTCCATGACAGACTTTAACACAGCTAAATCCAGTTATGAACAAAATAATAATAGCACAGTTTATAAACCAGTGCTTCGCAGCCGTTTCACCACATCATGATGGGTGGTCATGTAAGATGCATATAAAATGACTACCTTATGTATTATGAGAAAAATGGCCATTGTCAATGTTGCTCTGATCTCAATCCTGGTTTCTGACAGAGTTTCCATTCTGCTTGGTCCTATTTCCTTTTTCCCAGCATGCCCTAATCTGAAACCACTGTGTGATTACAACAAATGTTTTAGGTTTTTTGTCATATAAAATAAAAGACTTCCCCAAGTTGAATGCTTATCATAAAGACATTGAAATCTTTGCTTACTTTTGGAAGGAACAATCCATACCTTTTTTAATGACTGACTGGTCCAATAGGTTCATGCCGCTGTTATTGGCATCTTCAACTGACTGTGAATATAAAAACATCGCCATTCAAATTGACTGGATATTAAAGAATTCCATACATAAATCATGTCACGGGAGTTTCTATTATTTCCATTTATATTAATTCACAAAGGGAGGTTTTATTATTATCCTTATTATCTCCCACTCAACATAGAAATGAAATTCACTGAAATGGTAAATTCTCAAGATAGAAGAAAAAGAAAGCAGAACCTCTGAGAAACATCTGGAGTGCAGTGTTGGCTTTGTTATTATCCAAAACACAGATATTAGACAGACACATAAACTTTTATACTATTTGTCCAAATGAATTGTGAAAAGTTGGCAAAAGCTAAATGATTTCTCACCAATATTAGTTAAAGCAATTTTGTTTTTGTTTTTTCTCCCCCGCTTCTATCCCAGTGCATTCAACCCCAGAGCCGTTTTTACAAATACATAACAGTCTATATTATGGGATTTTAATTAAAGTCTGAGCAATTTGGAATGGAATGCAAACAGCAATACAACAGCCTCCAGGACCTCACACCCACTGTAATCCACACACGTTCCTGTGAGCTATGAGCTTCTTGCTTCAGGATGACAGTCCCTGCAGGAGAGAAGCCTGTAGAGGGTTCCACACCCCCCCTCTGGCATGTTGGAGCTGCTGCCTAGCAAGGAGCACACCTGTTAGGAAGGCAGGAACTACTGGTACTGGTACACACACACACACACACACACACACACACACACACACACACACACAAAGGAACCTCCCAGTCAGTATCTTGCTAATAACAAGGAATATCCATCTTCAGTTTCATCCAAGAGAGGGGAAGTTTCAACTCAGATTTGGCAGTACTTCTGAGAGAACAGTTGTTGGAGCTAGTTCCTTGCTGTCAGGACTTCACTGGGGAAACCAGGCCTTCTAGCTGTGCATTGTGGGGTGTCAAGAAAGCAGATTCCCTTCCACCCTCCCCACTCCCAAGGAAAATACCCACTATCTTTTTGAACCTCATAACTGCTTCCCTTCATCTTTTGGAACTTAGGTTTGGACCAATTAGTCACCCACTCTATAAAGAAATATCAAAGGCCTTTGAGAGCGAGTGTCTCCCCAGCACTTCCTATCTATTCAGGATGCTTCCTTAGACAGGGTGTGAGGCCATCACAAGGAAAAAAAAGACTATCACAAACAAGCAATTGTGGCTTGAGAAATGAGACATTCTAACCATCGGGGGGTATGCTCTGCTTATGTTTCTTCTCATTCTTACTAGTCACTCTTCTGCCCTCGGAAGGCGGAGGGTGGGGTGTTTCTCCATTTGAACTTTCTATGGTGAAGACTACCATACACATCTTAATAGTGAGCAGGTACCTTAAAAATATTTCATGAAACTTGTTAAGTTTCCAGGGGACCCTGTCCTATACATAGGCACCCCTTTCTAAACTGTGTGTGTGTGTTCCTGTGTGTGTGTGTTTTGACAAGGGCTGTGGGTCCACCAGGGAAGAAACTATTTGTCCGCTTCGTGGGAGTGAAACCCATCACAGACAGGGCTGGACCCATGAGCCCCCCACACCTCACAACCATGTTGGTACGCAAATATGTATCCACGCCTCATCAGCAACGTGGGGTAGTTGTGGTAGTTAATGAGAAGGCTCTTGTCTGATTTTCTATCTAATTACGGCCGCCTGCTGGGTTTTTGTACAGGATATTCACGCAGCATGCTGGCGCTTAATCGTCACAGGGAGGATCGTAAAGATTTAATTAGGACTGCATGCGGAAGCGCAGAAAAACAACTCAGACTCATAATTACTAGACTTCTTTAGTTAAAAGTGATACCAGGGTTGCTTTAAGACACAAGGGTGTGTTTTGAGTGGTGTGTGTGTGGTGTGTGTTTGTGTGTCTGTGTCTGTGTCTGTGTGTAGGGTTCACTTAATAGCTTTATATGTTAATACTTGTGGGTGGTGGGTGGTAGAGGTGATGGGAGGTTAGAGAGCCAAGCTGTGAAGAACAAGATGCCTATATGATAAGTAAACAAATCCACAACTAGGTGTCCCTTCATTTTCTTTTTCTGTAACCATTTCCCCCTGAGTTTTTAACACTGCCCCCCTCCCCAATGGGTGAAATGTAGCATACCCGGAACCCAGACAGTGATCAGCTAGTTTAATAGCCCCTGTGAGTAAATTGAAATAGAAATTGACAGGGTTTTATAGTTTCATTTAAAAAATATTAGAAGCATTTGGTTAATTAGCTCTTCTCCTTTTCTCTCACAGGGCGGTGGCCTCGTGAGTGTGCCTCTAGGTCACATGAAATCCCCCCAGTCCTGGACCTATAGGGTCTAGGCAGCAGCACCCTCTGGCTGTCTGGTCCCTGGCTTCCAGTGTCCTGAATGCACCTTTGCCAGACCCTTGAGATAGAAGAAGTGACTCTGAGGTTCAGGCCAAACCAATCTGTTGTCACTTCTAGAGACTAGAAGGATGCAGGCACCCCTCTTGGGTTTGTGGTTGCCTGGTGTGTGGAGTCCTGACAGCTTCCATAACTTGGCAGTGAACTCTTATAGGGGAAGCTGATGTGTTAGACTTCTGGATCCTAGGAAGTCATCTTCTTTCCTTCCCTGTGCCATATCAGCCTTTCCCTAGCCCTATCACAGAGACCACGCTGAGACCAGCCTCATACCGCTCATACCGGGTTTTTTGTTTTTGTTTTTTTTTTCTTTTACTATTGAGGCTGGTATAGGCTGCATTCTTAGTACTCCTCATACTTAGGGCTGTTGAAGAAGGTCCCACAGGATTCCCCACATTGCCAGGCTATCAGCAGAAGGAAGAGGGAAGTAGGGAGCTCTCTCTAACCCCACAGTCTCGGAGCAAACTGCATCAGCTCAGACTAGATGCTGGGTTCACTTAAATACTCTAAATCTATCCAGTTGCTTTATTATATTCTCCAAACAACACTTTCCTGGTTTTATTTTTCAACCCCTTCCTTTGCATTTTGCTAAATATTCAAAACCCCCTTAGAGTTCTGACTTAAAGAAAACATTTTAAATCCAAAGAGATTAAAATAAAAGATTTGCTCCTTATTTTGGAGAGGTATACCAGGGTTCAATTGCCTGAGTCCCTTGGCCTTCAGGTGCAGGTAGGGGTAGTGGATGATGTTAACATCCCCAGTGGTGATGAGGATGTGTAATAGTGGGTGATGTTAGCATCCCAGGGTAATGGGGATGTGTTGTTGTTGATCCACCTTCATTATTCAGTACTTTGAACCATACTCAGAAAGGTTAATTTAAAAACTTTCCCCCCAGACGCATATTATCCCAATGCATTAAAAAAAAAAAAAAAAAAAAGCTCAATATCTCTTTTCTTATATGGTATTCTGAAATGAGCAATACCTCCCGACAGACACAGCTCAGTAAAATCAACAAAAGCATCACTCTTGGTACTATGGGTGAATCAGATGATTTCCTCCTTTTTTAATAACGAGGTTCCTCTAAAACAATGAAGTATTACAGACCATACGGAGATGGAGTTTGACACTGTCACCATGTTTTGACTGTTCTTGAATATATATATATATATATGTATATGTATGTATATATTCATTCCTCATTCCCAGGATTGGGTACCTTCTCTTTTCCATTTCATTTTCCTTTGCTCCAGAAGTAAGTCCACAGTGATGCATAACAAACTCAACTATGGTAATGAGGTCCAAGTGTCAATTAAATGCTGTACAACAATATTTATCTTTTCTGGAGACTCGTTAAATTTGGGAGGGTAGGTGAAGCAGAACTGTTCAGAATCACCCTGACAGTATTTAGGAATCATTTCTTTGATGTTTCTTTGTTTAGTTTAACCAAGTATTCTCATCCAAGACAGCCTCTGTTGTGTAGGTTGCAGATGGGATACTGGGTGGGTAGGGATTGTGTTTTGAACCTTTTGTTTTAAAAACTAAACAGTGATACCTCTTCAAGAGGCATAGCCACCTCCGGGAGGGGCGACAACTGTCAGAGGAGAGGGCTGAAGGGGAAGGTTGGGAACATTGCTTTATAATCAATTAATTGGCCCACAAAGAGACGAAATTTCCAAACTGCTATCGTCCTCATGGACTCCAGAACTCAATCTCAGCTTTCTCTGTCGACCTCCCCCCTCCCCCCCAGCAAAGATCCCCTTGTCAGATGATGACCTTAGAATTCTACTTGGGAAAGGGGCTCTGCAACTTTTGGAAATTCAGAGCAAAGGGGCCATAAACAAACACTCTCTTGCAGAGTGTATTATCATCCCTAGCCTTCCACACCAGAGAAAACACCTAGATCCTTCAGTGGCCCTTGTGTCTTCTTGTTTAGAGCTCTGTTCTGCAGACAGCCAGCACTTTGCCCACCAAGCCAGCGGGACGGCTCACTCTGGATTACTCCTGGCGCCAACTTCTCCACACAAAGCAACAGAGAATGCACAAGTCCAGTAACTGAGTCAAGACGAAAACATTAGCCTTGATGGCAATGGCTGTAAACTATCACAAACGCATTTCCTCCTTCGAGATTTAATTTCCAGCCGTCCTGTCATTCACAAACGGATCTCTAGAAACCGCCACCACGTAGTCACACAGTCAAACACACACTTTTGTCCTGTCTGGTTGGTCCGGTTCTAAAGATGACAACCGCCCCCCACCCCCAACCAGAGAAGACCAGGCCGCCCCTCCCCCTTTCCTCTCCTCGCCCCCGGCATTCTTCTTTTACTATCGGTTATGTTTATTTTTGTTTGTTTGGAATTACCTGCACGTCTTCCATGCCGGGATGCCCAAGGCCGTGCAATGAGAGGCTGTCGCCCATGCCGGCGTCCAGGCCGTGATGTGCGGAATGCAGCAGCACGTCCGGCCGGCGGACAGAGTGGTAGTCCCTTCGAGGGTCAAGGCCGGAGAGCTGGGGCAAGGCTGCCCGGGGCTGGGGCAGAAGAGAGCCGGCTTCTGAACCCACTTCTTGGCGTTGTCGTTGCCCCACGGGTGCTGCTGGGGCTGATGCAGAGGGTTCAGGGAGTAGGGATCGTTGACATGGGAGTACGGGTCTTGACTCTGGTGGTAGGGTAACGGCTGGTAGGGGGGCGGGAAGTAGGGTGGCTGGAAGTCCGATGATGGCGTGTGGGACAGCGGCGGGGCGCTCGAGTAGGGTCCTTGGGACACAGAGCCCAGCTGAGAGAGTCTCGAGCTATGGCTTGGGACGCCATCGTGCCGGTCCTGGGAGGCGAGAGAGGAGCGAAGGAGAAGAAAAGAAGGGGAAGAAGACAGGAGAAAGAGAAGGAGAAGGAGGAGAAGAGGGAGGGAGAGAGAGAGAGAGAGAGAGAGAGAGAGAGAGAGAGAGAGAGAGAGAGAGAGAGAGAGAAAAAGAAGGAAGACGAGAAGAGAAGGAGGAGGAGGGAGGAGAGAAGTTCGGTTTCTGTACAACTTTTCCGGGATAAGGAAAGCATCAAGAAGCTACACCTTAGACCCCAAGGTGACTCAGGGCCACATGGTAAAATGTCAACAGTTCCACACGGGAAGCTTCAAGAGATTTAACAACAACAGAAATAGGAAGCTCACCCACTACCCGTCCTAGAAGCATCTTTTGACAGTGCAAAGCAGGCAAAAGGGAAAAGAGAAGAAAGTGTGTGTGGACAGAGATAGCTCAAAGCCTTGATTTTTCAAAATGTAGGACTTAAGGGTGATGTTTGCTTTTCTAAGTGTTTCTTTCCCCTACCTCTTTTAGAGATCCAAAGTACACCAAATGAAACTTGCTAATAGCTGTGGTGCCGTTCTGGTTGAAAAACCAACTTCTGCCATCCCTGTCAGGTAGCTGGCTGGCCCCGGGGCTCACACAAGCAGGAGATTCCCAGAGCGGGGAGGAATCTGCATGATCTGAGCTTCCAGCTACCCCTCCCTCCCTAGGAGGAATTAAATAACTTAGTGTTTGATTGAAACGGATCTCCTCTGAAATCACACCCTAAGCCCACGTTAAATTGAGTTGTGGTTTGCAGGAGTTATTTCTAAGCTTGCTTTCTGTCTCTCATACTATTCTATTCAGGGTGTTAAAATTAAGGAGCAGAAGTTGGAAGGGGAAAAGATAACTCCCACACGGTACTTTCGCTCCTCTCCCATCTAAACCAAGAGAGAGGAGAAACGGAGAAGAGCAGGACACTTTTAAGTCTCTCCCCCATCCTTCGTGAAAATGGCACGCGGTAAAGCCCCCCTGGTTCTTTCTATAGAAACAGCCACCTACATTTCCAAACTTCACTGACAAAAAGTTTTCCCGGTTCAGCCTCACCCCTCCCAGCTGACTCCGGGGAGCTCAGACAGGGAACGCACAAAGCAGAGAAGCAGCTGCAGCCTCGACCAATTATGGTGCTAAATTACCAAGCCAAAGGCACTCAAAGAAAGACGGGGAGATGGACACACACACACACACACACACACACACACACACACACACACACACCACAGAAAGATGCAGAGACAGAGACGGTGAGAGGAGGAGGCATGCACTTCTGGTACAACGGGAATCCGAACTCACCATGGATGAATAGGTGTGGACTAACATCTGGAAAAAAATGCCTGGTTACTGCTCAAAATAACAATGAATTTTCAAAAAAAAAGAAATCAAGGAGTCCAGCAGAGAAGCAAGCTGGACACAGAAGCTGAGCTTGAGATGTTTCCAGGACAAGCCATTAAAAAAAAAATCCCCCCCCCTCCAAGAAGATTGGAGGTGCCTGTCACAGACAGACAGACATGCTTATCCGTCTCTCACTGTCTTTTTGGCCTCTTTTCTTCTGCGGGTTCTTTGGGGCTCCAGAAACAGTCCTCTTCCACCCGAAGCTGGGCTCAGACTGCTCAGGCGCCCCTTCCTCCCTCCGCTTGCCTACACCGCCTCATAATAATTGATATTCATGACTATTAATATTACACGAGTACTTTAAAGGGAGAATGGAGGACAAATGGAGCGTGAAGCAGCAGCGAGCTCAGAGCTCCTCCACTATTGTAAATGACGTTCATTCAGTGGAGAATTACTAGATGTAATCAGACGAGGGGGCTGGCGGAGGCAGACTGGGGGAAAAGTTGAGCAGGAAAGAGGCAGAACTTCAATTAACTGAGCAGGGGACGCTCTCTTGCTCTTGTAAGGCAGCCTCTGCTCTTTGGATTCGGCCGTGTGGAGGAGCAAGTGCTGGGGCCTCCCAGAGAATGTAGGTGTTCTTGAATATAGAGGAAGACTTTCCCAACAGGGAGGAGGTGGTTGCCCTGGGTGCTTGGTGTGCAGATTAAAAAAGCAAACTAGAAAGGCACTGCCTGGTCATCTGGAGGGGGAGAGAAAAGTAAAATGGGTGGGCCTGTTTGTTGATGCGTGTTTACTGCGAGCCACACTTTTTTTCTGAATGCAGATCAAGTTGTTTTTTTTTTTTTGTTTGTTTGTTTTTTGGTTGTTTGTTTGTTTTGAAGGACCTAGAGATGGGGACTTTTTGAACACAGTGCAGCCTTTTCCACTTTAGTGCTTACAGCCTGCAATTTTTTTGTTTTTGTTTTTTTTTTAAAAAACACCTAGATTTAAAAATATATGTGATCGGTCCTCAAGCACACTAAACATCCTTTCCAGGCAAAGCCAGGGGCAACAGAAAAATCTTTTGGGATGTATCAGGAACCCGTTCGACTGGCCTGACTGCCATTTCTGTTAAACTTCAACTGTAGTTCAGACTGAAATAGGCTCCTTCCACCAAGCTCTGTGCGGGTTCTCGGGCTTTCCAGCTGAAAATTTAGGCAGCCAGGAGCAAATCACTCTCTCTTCCCTCCCCGAAGCCTGCTCTCCTCTCCTCTCCTCCCTCTCCTACCCCCTCTTCTGGCCCTTCTTTCACCCCCCTCCTTCTCTTTCCCTCTCCCCCTCTCTTTTCTTCTCTCCCTCCCCATTTCTCTTCTCCCTTCCCACTTTTACTCTTCCCCACTCCTTTTCCCCCTCGCCCTCCCTCATTTCCCATTTAGCCCGTTTATTTTTTCATAAGCAAAGAACTAGCATCACCCTGATTAGTATGATCCGTCTACGTATACCCAGAGCTATTTCCACCGCGGCCCCAGCTCCGGCCAGTGCTACATTTACGATGCGCGATGTATTCTTTAGAATAGTTAAACGCCCTGGACTTGAACATAATCCCGCCTGTTAGGAATAAAAGGACGCCGCCGAACTGATCCCCACCAGGCAGGGAGGCGCGGTTCCTCCGTACATTACCACAAAGAGGAAGGAGAAACCTGAGGTTACCCCGGAAAACCTCTCTCTCTCTCTCTCTCTCTCTCTCTCTCTCTCTCTCTCTCTCTCTCTCTCTCTCTCTCTCCCCCCTCATCCTCCACTTCCCTGTCTCTCATTTTATTCTTTTCTTCTACCTCTTCCCCCCACCCCCTTCTTTTTCACTTTCCCATTACCTCTAACTAAATGAGACCGTAGGAATGGCAGATCTGGCGGACACTCGGCACTGGCTCTAGGAGTTCTTGCCAGGAAACGTAAGGAGTCGCGGCCACTCAGCAGACCCAACTAAGAGCGGTGGGGACAGAGCTGGCGCCTGCCTCCAGACTCCCCTTAGCTGAGCAAGGCGAACCCCCGCGGAGCTGTCGCTAGTGGTCCCCACACCAACTCAGGGTTCAGATTTCTTTCCGGACCCGTTACGGAGTCTGGGCTGTCCTGTCTCCTCCCGTTGGCCCAGCCTTGTGCTGCCCGTACGGGTAGCCCGGGTCTCATCTCTGCCTTCCGCTTTCCAACTTTCTCCTGTCACCTCTCGCCTCTGCTTCCCTCTTCACTAACTCCCTTTCGCTTTCTTTTTTTCTGATCCTCTGATTTCGAGAAGCTTCAGAGTATGTTTTCCCTCTCTCGACGTCCCCTTGAGCCTTACTTTCCTTTCCTCTTGAGCTCAGCTCCCCAGCTCTCGGACTGTGGCGTGGGATCCCGCATCTGTCCCTAGCCGGGCCGCTTCGCCTCGCCCGCGAGCTGCAAGGGCAGCGGTACAGCCTCGCTCGACGCGGACTCGGGAAGCGACCGGTGGAGTCCGAGAAGGCGGAGGGCAAAGCACAGGAGGGATGCGCTTGCCTGGGGACCGGTAGCCGGGAGCACGAAGTGTGGGCAGACTTCGTTAAAAATGCCCACACGCTGGCGGCTGCCATCTCTGCTTGAAACCACTGACCCGCAAAGAAACAAAACACGAGAAAACAAAAATAACAAACCGCGCTCTCTCCCCATACTGTACTGGATTTGTTCATACAGACGTCCTTTCCCCTCGCTCTCCCTAGATATCTACCCTCTACCTGCGTATGTTACCGATTTCAAAAAAAAAAAAAAATATTAAAAGTTAAAAAAGCAAAAATTAAAGTCCGAGTCGGTGTGAGGCTTAAAAAACCCAATTCTCTCCCATACTCAAAAATGATCGGAGATTGTTTTTCCCTGACTGCCTAAATTCTGAGGCTCGACGTTACCCAACAGAGCCTACAAGGGGGGAGGAGAGAGCCGGAGAGAAAGAAAAAGAAAAATAGCTCCTAAATTAAACTTGTCACAGTCCAACCTTAAAAGTTCCCTTTCTGGAGAGCAGAGTCTCCTAGAGCCAGCCTTAGAAAACTTAAAGCAACCTCAGAAACCGGACCGGAAATCTATGAGTAAATAGCTTAAAATATATCAGCTGGGGTGTCAAAGAAGCTCCAGTTTTCCATCTCCAAAGCTCTAAAAAGCATCTGGGGTGTCCGCTCACCTCATAGATGTCTTCGTACTTGACATTCTCCACGAGTTTCCAGAGCATGATGGCAGCCTGGTCTCTAGGAGGTGAGTGCATTCATGTGAGGAGCAGATGTCTGGTTTCTCAGGACTCCGCTGTCTGTAATGATCCATCTATAATTGGAAATGGGGGATACACACCAAATCCGACGCTCCTCTCCCATCGCAACTTATATCTGTTGTCTCAAACAATAGGCTGGAGAAGTAAGCCTCAGCAGACAGAAAAACATTATTGCACACAGGACTTAGATACAACGCGCACGCACACACACACACACACACACACACACAGAACACACACACACACACGCACGCACACATGCACACATATATATTATAAAAGAAATCATAAACACGAATTTACACGCAGATACCCACATTAGTTACATAAACACCTCCGGGTCACAGAATCCACATAGTAACCGTGCATTTAAAGGGAATATAGTTGTTTGAAAACGAGTAATTATAAATAGATACGTTAGAAATCTGTTTTGAAAATGGCGAATCATTGCAGTCACTAACTAAAGTGTTTTAAAAACTGACAATGAGAAACCAGGGACATTAGTTCCCAAATTTTTTACATAGATTTTTTTTAAAAAGGGGGCCCATTACTGAGATTTTAAAACACAGTTTTCCTATTCTTGTATGTTTAGGAGAGCATTAAAAAAAAAAAAAAAACACCCCTAGATCTTTTGACTTTATGAGTCATTTTCCTCTATTGATGCAACTTTAAAAATTATCATTGGGGAAGAAAAACAAAACTGTCCACCACAATGATTTTTGATATTTTGCTCAATTTGCCTAACACATTTGGAAACTTTATCTTGTGGACCCTGCAATATACATTGCTTGTTGGTTTACGGATGGTTGTGTATTTTTAGTGGCTCCTTCTGTTTGCTTGGAGTCTCCATTTTATTAAGTTTTTTTTTTTTTTTTTTCCTTCACACGTTGGAAACAACAAAGCCCACAATGTTAATTTTGAGACCTTTATAGAACATTTTGTATTTGGCTTTGTTGTCTGTAATTTGTGATTTTAATCCGGTACATTTGAGACATGGTTTAAGCTTTATACTGCTTAAGGAGACAGTGGGAAATGTACAAGAGTAAATATTGTTTGGCCATTTTGCTTTGGGATAGATTTTTCTTTAGAATATGTGATTTGTGAAGTTTAGTTTTTAAAAGATTATTTTCAAAAGCATAAATAACAACAAGTACAAAGTTTAGCCGTTAACCTAACCTCAAATGGGCACCCTGTAAGACACAGGATTTTTTTTTTTTTAATTTCATGAGGAATTCTATATTCACTATCTTCCTCTCCTCCCCATCTTCCCACCCTCTTTCTGGATTCGGAAGGTTCCCTGGAGCCAGTAGGGAGGCACTGAAGAAGATTTTGGCCCCTGGGGCAGAAAATAAATGACAGGAGGGAATGAGATGGGTTGGGGTAATTTGGGGTGGAAGTTATTAAACCCGATGAGGGTGAATCTGTAAAGGGCGATTGTCTTTAAACCCAGGACTCCTGTGCACTCTAGAGCTCCGGCAGGGTCGGGGTAGGAGGCTCCGCGAGCAGGGGGAAGACTCCAGATAGACTAGGAAGACAGCGTTTCCTAAGAGCCAAGCTGAGGACTCCTACGTCGCACAAGGAACAACCCTGTAGATCTATTATTGTTGTTATCATCATTATTAATTTACCGTAAGTCAAATGAAGGAAATGCAGGGTGCTTCCGTCAGAACTTGAGAAACACATCTTTTTCTCTTTTGCCTGTTGGATTTCTTTCTCCCTTTTCCTTTCCTCCTTCCAACCCTTCCCTCCCTCCCCTTCCTCTCTCCCTTTTGTCCTTCTTTCTTTTTCGCTCTTCTTCTATTCTTTCCTTCGCTCCACTTCTCTTCTCCTTTCCTCCCGTTCTTCCTTCTATTAAAAAGAAAATAATCTTAAACCACACAGAACCAGGCTGGTCTTCCAGCGTCAGCAGATATGTCTCCTTTTAGCCACTAGAGCTGGTTGGGAGACAGGAAATCGTTCTTCTTAATGTGGATTCCACACTTTCACTAAGCCAGCCTCTGCTTGATAATTTGAAAGATAGGTGTTATAGATTTGGAAATTAAAATTCTCCATACACAAAGTTATCAACAAGATAGTTCTCATCCCTCTTTCTAATTTTTAACTGCTAGGTTTTAACTGTCTAAAAATAACCTTAACCCAAACCAAAATGTATTTGGAAAAAACTTACCTTTTTCTCTAAATGCGTTTATTTATGTCTTAAATCACTTTTGGGCATGTCATTGATTAATCTGAGATAAACTCTGAACGTTTAATAGAAACCAAATCAAACTGAAGGTATAATTTTACATTTAAAACTATTTAAATAGGTAATATAGTGTGTTAACATGACTGTTTTGAAGCCTCATTTATGTAGAATTTCAAATTTTCACTTGTGTTTTCTTAAATCTTAGTATTAGATATTTTACAAAGTAGGAACTTACTTGGTATTTGTTAAAAATATCTAAGTACAAAACATTAAAAATAAGCCCTGCTTTATTAAGAACAAAACAAACCTAAAATATGTGCACACATATATACATGGATAACTATCTGAAGAAATGCATAACGATAATAGAAATCCTTGTTAATTCTGCAATGTGGCGTTTTGTGAAGAATTCCAGCTATTTCACCACAAATCTTTCCCAGGACCGTTCCTTCCTTCATTGAACGGGCAACAGCGCCCTCTGTAGGAATTTTGAAGACTCAAACGACGACTAGCCGCTCAATTTCTTCCTCATTTTAAAGCATCCCTCCCCGTTCTTGGTTCTTGAAAACGTGTTATAACTAAGAGCATTTTGACCATCTAAGTCTTACCACACCCATTAACTTTAGAAATACTCTAAAACGTTTAGCACTTCAAAAATGTACAAATTAACCGAACCTCTGAAGAAAAAGCTCCTAAATGGAGAGCTTTCTCTTGCCCACATTCTATTTAATTTAGCATTATCTCCTATTCATACATCTCAAAAATTCTCTCACAAATTCAGGCAAACACAAATGCGAAGGTGAGACAGGGTTTTGAATTTCTCAGGGAAACTGTGTAAAACGGGCATTCTCATCGATATATTTATTTTTCTGGGCACACAGGCTCAGGTGGGTAGGAGCGCTCTGGAGATAACCTGGACCGGCACACCCACACGTTTCCTCTTATGCGTATTTACTGCAGTTTATTACTCTAAAGCGGTGAGTTATTAACCCCACCCCTTTTCAGCCACACATAAATGTAATGTTGTCCAATAAACGTTAAGAGCCAGAGCTGCAAAGCAAACTCACCTAGCCTGGAGACCTCTGCTGGCAGTTTTTGGAATAGGTTTGTGACTTTTTAAAATTCTCTTAAATCCCTATCAACTTTTAGTCCTCTTGTTTCTTTCTTCCTTTTAAAAATCTAATCGCTACTTGTCTAATCTCTTTTACTACAACCATACCTCACATTGGCTCTCTTGTAGGGTGTCTCCTGGACCCTATAATCACCTCTCCTTATTACATTATCTTATCCTTGTGTTTCTCTTTTCTATCTTCGCTAAATCCAAAAACAATAAAAGAAGAAAATATAACACGTTGAAACTAGTATAATTGTGCTATGATTAATCCCTGACATCTCTCATTCCAGAATAAAACATATTTAACATCCTGAAGTCCTATGTATTAAGTCATAACTTGGGGTTTGTTGCAGTTCAATTAATGTTTATTGATGAACTATTTACCTGTAAACAACTTTGCATACGATTTAAATTTTGTCACAGTCCCAAAATACTTATCTGAGTCTCAGGAAAGCACTGGTCCCTGCCAGCTTGGTGCAGTGAACGTAGGTGTTTTTAACTTTGGATCTCAGGAAAGCAATGGTTCCCGCCGTTTTGGTGCAGTGGACACGGTTTTCCCAGCATATACTTAACACACACACACCACAGCCTGGCGGTGCTTAATTCCTTTGGAAATCAGAAAGAGAACAACTTTGAATATTTAGATTTTCCAGGATGACTTTTATCCTGAATTTACAAATAGACAAAGGAGAAAAATAAAATATATATATATAAAAATAAGAAGAAAGGAAAGAAGGAAGGAAAAGAAGCAAGAAATAAGGAAGAAAGAAAAAAGAAAGAAAGAAGACAGGAAGAAAGCAAGCAAGAAAAAGAGGAAAAAAGAAAGAAAGAAAGAAAGAAAGAAAGAAAGAAAGAAAGAAAGAAAGAAAAGAAAAGAAAGAAAGCAAGCCCAGGTGTGGTGACAGACACCTTTAATCCCAGCACTCAGGAGATAGAGTCAACAGACTTTATAAATTTGAGTCCAGTCTGGTCTACACAGTGAGTTAAAGGACAATTGGGGTGACAGAGAAAGAAAGACTCTCTCTTGGGGTGATGGAGAGGGACCCTATCTGGAGGAGAAAGAGAATCCTTTGCATGGGTCAACATTATCCAATCCCAATGGATCAATTACCCATCTCAAGGATTGCTCATGAAACCCTAAATAAGACAGGATAATACCCTGTGCTGCTATGACAGCATGACTTTTCACTGTTCTACCACAATTCCATGATGAAATCTTTAATGATTGTATCTTTTGGACAGTTTTTACTGCATGTTTTAAAAAATCAGTTTTGAAAAGTTACTTCTGAGTGAGAGAAAATTCCATCCAAGCCTTTGCTTCTCAGATCTACATTGCTTTGATATTACAGAAAGCAGATCCCATGTGCTTTCTGTGATTTGGGTATGAGGAAGCAAAATGGGAGGAAGGTATTTGTATGAGATTGTTTCTAAATGCTAAATTTTGTTCAAAATGAGATCTAGGCCAACCAGGGTTAAGTGATAAGACCCTTTCTCAATAGAATAAAATATAAAATGAAAATCAGGTGGAGTTATCTCTAGATTAATATTTTATGGTTATAAGATAGAAGCAAATGTTGTAAAGAATGTATTTCTTACCTGATCCATAATATTTAGTCAATACTTTCTTTGTGAACTTTAAAAAAAAAAAATAGAAACATTCTAGTTATATAGTCCATTCCTGCTGAGAAGTTGAAATCCTACTACCTTGACCTTCTGAGATTCAGCAGGCCTAGCAAGTTTGTGAAATTTTAAATAAATATATTCTTATTAAAAACTCATTTGTAACTTTAAAAATAACTGTAACTAACTTTCTTTGGATCTTCAAGGAGCAATGATAACTTTATTAAACATTTTACATGTTTTGAAATCCTTAGACTTTTCTGGTTAACTGTGGAGGCTGCAAACTAGTCAATGGGATAGTTTTTAAGTATCTTCCTCTAGAGGTATAGAGCCTAAGAAATATAAACGGGAGGCTGGAAGAAGCCTACAAACAGGCATCGAGTGGTAGTGCACAGTGCCAGTGACATTTCATCTGAAATGTGAGCTGGAGTCCCTCTGCCATCACTGGTACACAGGGACAGGCACTTCCACCATCAAGGATATTTCCCATATTAACACTTTAAAAAGGAAAGGTCTTGAAGGGAAAGAACACCAAACAATTTTGTTTCAAAATGCAGCCAATAGACCAATACATATCCAAGAGGGGAAAGCATTTGCAAATACAGCCTAGGAGAGATATAGAGCAGAATATAACCTTTAAAGCATGAATAAACACATACGGTGAATAACATAAAGGCTGAAGTATCTCCTAAGTACCAGAGACATTTCGGAGAAATTAATGTCACATGGGAAGCATTTCTAAAATTCACATTTATGAATTTTGATAAAAACAGAGAAGGATCCTTTTGTCATGACTTTTACTTTTTTTATTAAAAATAGTTTTTTTATACCATATATTCTGATCAAGGTGTTCCCTTCTCACCTTCACAACCTTTCAAACTTACGCCTTCTTTCTCTCTTTTTAGAAAACAGACAGGCAAGCAAGTGAAGAAACAAACCAGAATAAAACAAACAAACAAGCAAGCAAGCAAGCAAGCAACCAAACAAACAAACCAAATCAAATACATGGAAAGACACACACAAACAAAACCTATAAAAATATAACTATGACATAGATGCAAAAGACTATTAAGAGTTCGAAAACAAAAAAAAAAAAAAAAAACAGACAAAGCAATATGAGACAAAAGAAAAAAAAAACCTCCTTCAACAATATCTTTGAATTCATTTTGTCTTGATCATCAACTTCTGGGCATGGGGTCTACTCTTAAGTGGGATTGTATACTCATTGGGACTACATTGGAGAAAACTAATTTTTCCTTTGCAGTTGTTAATTGGAGACAAGTTCTTGGTAAGGGTTTGGGGCTTGTGTTCACCTCCCATCTCAGCATTGGAACCCTAGCTGGCTTGGATTGGTGCAAGAGCCACAGTCTTTGTGAGTTTAGACTGACTCAATTCTGTTGTGTCTGAACTCATTTTCCTTGGTGTCTTCCACCTCTCTGGGCCTTCCAGTCCTTCTGCCTCCTCTTCTGTATAGTTCCCTGAACTCTACAGGAAAGGGTTTGATAGAGACATCTCATGGATCAAATCCATGCCTGACACTATTCTGCTGGCCTAGCACTTTAATCTAGATAGACCACGGACCTAGGGGAAAACCAAATATTATCACTACTGTTTTGCTAAAGAAATGGAGCTATAAAACATCTCCTAACAGCACTCTGTTATAGCCATAGATCAATGTCCAGCTCAGCCATCATCAGAGAAGTTTCCTCCTGGTGTAGATAGGAACAAATAAATACAGAGGCTCACAGCTAGATAATGTGCAGAGAGTGAGAGATTTTGGGACCCTTTGGGATCCCTTTAAATGGGTGAGTTTTTAGCATCAGAAAAAATTTCTTTTTTCTTTTCTTCCAGCTTCTTTCTCATTTATGACCTGTGCTCCCTTTGGCAAGTCCTTTGGTCTTTCTGGGTATCAGTTTTCTTGTCTGTAAGATGAGGATTTACTGGGTAGTTTCCAAGCTTCTTCCTTAGAAAACAGACTTTCATGGGTGTTTTAGAAACAACATTTAGGAAAGTTTCAAATAGTTATCAATAAAAAAAAAATTATAATGTAAGTGTTTCTTTTTAGGCCTATGGTGGTAAAAATTTCCATTCTTTGAGACCCTGGAATGGAGGAGGAATTTAAAAGATCCAACCCTAAGGTCAGTTAAACAAGTAACAGCTTATGTTGGCTAAGAGTTGGAGTAACTTATTTATCGCTGGTGGGAGAGCAAACTTGTTTTGTCCCTGTGGAAATCAGTGGGACAATTTCTCAGGAAGATGGGAATCAACCTACATCAAGATCCAGCTATACCACTCTTACGTATACTCAAAAGATGCTTAATTCTACTGCAGAGACACTTACTCAAACATGTTCATTGAGTCTCTACTCATAAAAATAGCCAGAAATTGAAAAGAGAAACCTACATGTCACCCAATAGATGAGTGGATAATGCAGATGTGGTTTACACAATGGAGTATTATGCAACTGTTAAACAAATGACATCATGAAATTTGCAGGTAAATGGATGGAACTAGAAAAATCATCCGCAGTGAGGTAACCCAGACTCAGAAAGACAAATAGGGTATGTATTCACTTATATGAGAATATTAACCGTTAAGTCAATGATAGTCAAGCTATAATCCATAGAACCACAGAGGTTACACATAGAGTACAGGATTAGGGAGTCACTTAGATCTCCCTAGGTATGGGAAATAGATAGTTATGGGAAGATAGTGGGTGGGGGTCCTGGAATGAGGGGATCAAGTCGGGATGGGAAGGTAGAAGTGGGATGAGGAAGAGAACATGAAGAGAGATAAGCTAAATATGCTAAAACTAAGGACCATTTGAGGGATGTGGCTCGCTGGTGCCATGTGGCCTGCCGGTGCTGGCAGTAGTGCGGGAACTGCCGATCAGTTTTTAATACTTCCCGCAACACTTATACGGAGTAGCATGAAGAGGTTTTGTTGGAGTGGGTGTGGCCTTGTTAGGGGAAATTTGTCACTGGGTTAGACTTTGAGGCTTCAGAATCTCAAACCTAATCTCATGGTTCACACATACACCCTCTCTTTTGGATTTAGTTATTTTATATATGTAAGTGCACTGTCGATGTCTTCAGACTCACCAGAAGAGGGCATCAAATCCAAATACAGATGGTTGTGAGCCACCATGTGGTTGCTGGGAATTGAACTCAGGTCCTCTGGAAGAGCAGTCAATACTGTTACCCATTGAGCCATCTCTCCAGTCCTTCTCACTTTGTCTTTCTGCTGCCTGCGGACTGGGGTGTAGAACTCTGCTCTTTTTCCAGCTTCATGTCTGCCTTCATGCTGCCATGTTTCACACCATGAAGAAAACAGACTAAACCTCTGAACCTGTAACTCAGTCCTGATGGGTTTTGTTTTTTGTAAGAGTGGGCATGGCCACAGTGTATCGTTACAGCAAAAGAAACTTTAACTAAGATAGAATCCTTTCTGAGTGTTCTTTCCCTGTAAAGGAAGATAGAGATTTCTTACACATTTTTTTTTTTTTTTTTTTTTTAGTATTTATAAAAAAGATTATGAATAATGTTACCTTCCTCCTGTGTTGAAACGTTTTGCTAATCTTATTACCTTGGCATAAACAAAAAGTAAGAGATACTGTTGGACCCAACCAAGAACAGATAGACAGCTTTCCATGTTCTTTCTGGCATTCTCGAGACCCTTTGAGCCTGTAAATGAAATATGAAGCTTTCAGAAGGTAAGTTATCTAGGAGCCAAACGATGAAATCACAGCATGAGTTGCTGGGAATTGAAATCAGGTCCTCTCTTTGAATAAATATTTCTCAAGTGCCTATTTTTCCTTTTCAACGAATGATCCATCATGTAAAGATAAATCAGAGAAACATTACCCAAACTCTCCCCAAATACAGCATTCATATATTCATAATCATCTTATTCATATTTGTGAGCTTATATTCTACTTTTCTACATACTCTTTCTTGGCATAACTCCCAGGTGTGTGTGTGTGTGTGTTGGAGGTGTGAGTGTGTTGGTACAGGAGTGTGGTTACCAGAAAAGGATGTTAGAGTCTTGCACTTTCGCTCTCAGCCGTGTTCCCTTGAGGCTGGATCTCCCACTGAACCTGCTAGGCAGGTGCCTCGAAAGCCCCATCAGTCTTTCTGTAAGTGGCATATACAGTGCTGGAGTTACAGACTCAAGCAGCCATTCCAACCTTTTATGTAGAAGCTGAGGATTTTAAGTCAGTTCCTCCTTCTTGCTCAGCAAACACTATTACATGGTGAGCCATCACACCAATACTGGGACTTCCTTTCATTTGATTATTTTCTTTTAGGATCTTTGTTTTTTCCAATATAAACTTCAATCAAGGCACCTTGAGGGATTAAAAGAACTATTATGACAGATAAATGAAACGAAACATCACACAGTGTGAAGAGCACTTGCTTTCGGTGTCATTGTGGTGTTTTTGGTAATGAGCCTAGCCTTTAAATTCAAAGCCTTCTCTCTAACCCTTTGAGTGACATTTTGTGTGGGACTTAGGTGTTCTAATTCTGAAAAAAAAATTGTTTTTCTGTTTGCTTATGTGTTGATGTCTTTTTAAATAAAAATAAAAATCCACATCACTAATTAGCAAATTACTAATTTACTAGGCATTTGCTAGCACAACATTGTTTGCTTATTATGTTATTAGCAAATGATCAAGAATTATGCATTTGTCCATGCAATAGTTTATGTGTTCTAGGTTAAGTGTGGCAAATTCTGCATCTTTGCAAGGACTTGTATAGCCCTCTTATTCATATCTTACATCAAGTCTTAGCTTGATTTTGTTTGTCTTAGTTGATGCACATAGCACTCATGGTTTGACTGTGAAATTCTATTGTGGCACCTGTACTCGAACATTGGTCACCAACTGATGGCACTGATTTTGCAGGTTGAGGAACAATGTTTAGCCTAAGGAGCTTTGCTGGAGGAAGCGTGTTCCTCGGTGTTGAATAACAGCACAGCTCTATGTCTAAGCTCTTATTTCTGCTTCTTGACTTGCAGACACACCATGACCAGCCACCTCACCCTCCTGCCTCCATGCTTCTCGGTGCTGAATCCCCTTGAACTATTTGTTTAAGAAAATCATTCTTTAAGTTGCTTCTTTCAAGGTATTTAGCCATGGCTACAGTGAAGTAACTTAACGGATTGGTGCTTGCACAGCTTCAAGACCACATCCCTTGTCACCTTCTTACCTTTCGGGTTTTGATCTAAAGAAAGCACTGTGAGTTAAACTGGTAAGAAGGTCATGATTTGACTGGATTGAAATGTGCTGGTTATTTTTAGCATTTTTGCTTTTGAATTTCGGGAAGCCTGCCTCCTTCCTTCCTTCCTTCCTTCCTTCCTTCCTTCCTTCCTTCCTTCCTTCCTTCCTTCCTTCCTCTTCTCTTCTTTCCTTTCAATAATTCTTATGTTAGCACACTCCAGTTTTACCAACTTACATTTGAGAATACACACATTTGTTCACATGGGAAATGTTTATATTGTAGCATTGAAATTAAATCAGGAGTGTGTGAATTTAAATGGGCAGAACAATGTGGAGAAATTGTGACATTAGCTCTATATTTTATTCAATATAAATGCTTTCCTTTAAAAACATTGTATTATTGTTTATGAGAATTTCATACACTCTTCTATATTTGCATCATACCCTCCTCCTCCCTTACCCCTGTAATACATCTCATGTTCCCAACTCCTCTCAACTTTATGACAGCTTTATTATTCCTCTCTCTCTCTCTCTCTCTCCCTCTTTCTCTCTCTTCCTCCCTCCCTCTCCTTCTCTCTCTCTCTCCCTCCCTTCCTCTCTCTCTCCCTCTCTCCCTCTCCCTCCCTTCCTCTCTCTCTCTCCTCCTCTTCTCTCTCTCTCCCTCTCCCTCCCTTCCTCTCTCTCTCTCTCTCTCTCTCTCCTCTCTCTCTCTCTCTCTCTCCTCTCCCTCCCTTCCTCTCTCTCTCTCTCTCTCTCTCTCTCTCTCTCTCTGTCCCTTCCTCTCTCTCTCTCCTCTCCCCCCTCCGCTCTCTCTCTCTCTCTCTCTCTCTCTCTCTCTCTCTCTCTCTCTCACACACACACACACACACACACAGAGACACATAAAACAACCTGCTGAGTCCATTTTTCTGTTCATGGAATATACATGTTCATTGCTAACCAATTGGGAATGGTCTTGACATCTGTTCGTGGAGAAGACTGATTCAGTCTCTTAAGGGCCATTAAGTGCCTATACCTCTTCACGTAGCAGTGGGACCTTGGGATATTTCTCCCATCCACATTAGTATGCTAATTGGTATTGTCATATTTACTTCCTTGAGAAGAAATTAGATTGCCTACTTTATGTCTCTGAGAGTGACTTTGAACCTCAGGTTTGTCTATCTTCTCCTCAAGTGTGCTGGGATTCTAGTCAGGTTTCACCACTTCCAACCAAGAAGGGAAGGGTGGATGATGGAAGAGAAGCAAAACAGTGTATGCCAGGTTGCTTTAAAGATTTCATTTTTAAAAAATATTTAACATTTCCTTTTTATTTTTTATGTGTATTGGTGTTTTGCATCCATGTATGTCTGTGTGAGGGTGTGGGATCCCCTGGAACTGGAGTTACAGACAGTTGTGAGCTGCCTTGAGAATGCTGGGAATTGAACACAGGTTCTTTGGAAGAGCAGCCGATGGTCTTAGCTTCTGAGCCATCTTTCCAGCCCCTTAAGGAATATTTCTTGAAGTCATGTAATAAACTCTTTTACTTTTAACTTTTGATATGGAAAAACTTCATCATATTCTGAGGACAACACAGTTTTCTAGTTTCATCAATATTTTGGTTTTTAACATGGACTCAACTGTTCTTAAAGTCTCTTTACTGAGATTACAACACAGTGTCTTTACATCTAGTAACCCAATAGTATCAACTAATTAATTACCTATTGATACTTCATTCTGGAAGCAAAGTTAACCTTAAATATTTTAACTCATTTAATATTGTCTTCAATAATTCTTTATGCATTTTGGTGTGCATGTGTGTTGTGTGTGTGTGCATATGTATGTGTGTGTGTCTGGAACCAAACTTGATATGTGTTAAGTGTGTAGCCTCTCAACAAGCTACATCTTACTTCTAATCTTATAAATTCTTAGTGCCCCTCGTAAAACAAAGAAACGAACAAACAACATCCAAGTATAATTGCTTCAGAATTTCAGATCAGATGATGAAGGTTTAAATAAATTAAACTTTTCCAAGTTTTCCTAGAACTTATAATGGCAGAAATGTGATTTCAGCCATTCTATGGTCATAGGCCTATGTTAGTTTTTATAATTCCCACAAGTGAGTGGTTTAGACAATGTCAACACTAACTGCCAATAGTAGAGGTAGGAAGAAAAATTAGAATAATAAAAGAGAGATAAAGGGAGCTGAAGAGATGACTCAGTGGTTAAAAGCACTGGCTGTTCTTCCAGAGGTCCCATGTTCAATTCCAGCACCGACATAGCAGCTCACAACTGTCTGTAACTCCAGTTCCAAGGGATCTGGCACCCTCACACATAAAACTACCAGTGCATGTAAAAAACAAATAAAAAGATTTTTTTAAAAAGAGGGAATAAAAACAGACAGACAGAAAGAAAAAAAGAGATGAATGGGAAGATGATATATAAAGATAAAATAGATTGTAGATGGAACATTCAGTAATCTGTTGACCTCAGTGGTCTTCAATATGGGAGAATCTTCGATTCCAAGGGGACATTGCTGTGAAATGTCTGAAGCACATGGCACTGGTAATCAAACATGAAATCTCGCGCATTCGAAGTGAGTATTAGCACAAACTGAGTACCATCCCTAGCTCCTACTGAATATATTTTCAGCTGTCACAATGAGTAAGAATTTGTGGGGTACTGGCAAGTAGAAGCTTAGAGTGTTGATAAGTTTCAAGCAATTTATAAAATTGCCATCCACACCAAGACTCTTCAGCATGTGAACAGTGCTGAGTCTGGGAAACTCTTGTCCAGCTTTCCCTAGCCATTACCAATTACTAGGAGGAGGCATTCAGAGTAATTCCCTTATCATCTAAGACAGTTGTTCTCAACCTTCCTAATGCTGAGATCCTTCAATGCAGTTCCTCACATTGTGATGACCTGTCCTATAAAATTATTTTCATTGCTACTTCATAACTGTTATGAATCATAATATGTTTTCCAATGTCTGTAGTTTCAATGGTCTTCAGTAACTTCTGTGACAGGATTGTTCAACACCCCCAAGGGGTCTTGACCCACAGGTGGAGAACCTCTGATAAAGGATCTTATTTAATTGTGACCCTCAAATCCTGAGTACACAAGACCAGGAGACAAGTTTTAGTACTATTAATATCATTTTTACTCTAAAGTTCTATAATCCTGAGAGAAAAATTGAAAAAAAATAATGGTTATTGAATATAAATTACAACTCAAGTAACTTCAGTCAACTCTTATTAAGCAGAACCAGGACAATAAGCATGTCTAAACTTTCTGTGGGAGGTTTTCAGAAACCTAGTACTAAAAGGCAGGTCTAGTGCTGGAGAGCTGGCTCAGTGGTTAAGAGTGCTGACTGTTCTTGAGGAAAACCTAGGTTCAATTTCCAGCACCCTCATGGCGGTGGCTCACAGCTGTCTGTAACATCAATCTGAAGTCCTCTTCTGATTTTTGAGGGTACCAAGCATACATGTAGATATATATACAGACATTCACATACACATACACACACACACAATATATATATATATATATATATATATATTATATATATATATATTGCTCAGTGGTTAAAAGCACTGGCTGTTCGGAATTCCAGAGGACCCAGGTTCAATTCCCAGAACCGACATAGCAGGAATAGCTGGCATTTATTTGCTGTGCCAGGCAGTGGTTAAGTGTATGTGTCCCATAACTCACCCATTGCACTAGCCACACTGAGACCTGGAGATGAGAATAAGAAAAACATATCCCTTCATTGTTGGAAGTATTTATTAATTGGAGAAGATGAATACAGGAATGAAACTTAGTCACACATTGTAATACCAGGTTGATCTAATCTTAAAGAAGGAAAGGGAAACTGCCAACACTCAGTGTTCCAAGAATGGCTGTGTAACCAAGACTTCCCAATGTACACATCCAGAGCACCTGGACCTAAAGACTGAAGGCTGAGATGGATAGGCCAAGCTCTCGGGGAAGATTAAATAGAAAGAGTTGGATAGACTCATTCTCCGGACTCTTCCAGCTTCCAGGCTTCTGGCTAGCCCCTTCGACAAGCAGTAGGTAGCTGAAAGGCAGAGATCTCCAGAGGTGTCACAGCAGTCTTCAGAGTTCTTCGTCCTTTCACATATGCTTCTCTTTCATTCTCTCTCTCTCTCCCCCCCCTCTCTCCCCCTCCTCTCTCTTCTCTCTCTTCTCTTTCTCTGCCTCTATCTCTGCCCTCTCTCTGCCTCTCTCTCTGTCTCTGTCTCTCTCTCTCTCTCTCTCTCCTTCTGTGGTGATGGTGTCTGGGTTCTCTCTCTCTCTGATTCCGTGGGATTCCCTGGAGTACCTCTGAATACCACCACCAGCTCCACTGGTGTTTCAGGTGACCCGCTTTGGGCCCCTAATTTAAGAGTACTTCTGCTCAGAGACAGCTGCATCCCTCTCTGTCTCAGCAACTGTTTTTTAGAAGTATGTATGAGAGAAGACAGTAGATTTAAAAGTGAAAACAAAACAGAACAAACAAAACCAGAGAACACACAAGGAGAGGCGGAGGACGAAGTTGGGTGTTGGCTGCTGAGAGTATTAAGAAACACTCTTGCAGCTGCGACAGAGAAATCTCTATTATTGTAATACACCTTTGACTAAGGAATGCTTTTCTGTAGTTATATATAACTGCAAAGCCCTAAAAACAGTTAAACGAGTCAAGTGAAATGAAGGGAACTTGACTCACCTGAATAAAACCTGAAGCCTTTGCATGCGAAGACTTTGTATCTCAGTGGATGTGGAAATAAAGGTGACTTTTCCTCCCACAGTAGCCTAAGGAGTGAGCCTGTATCACTAATGCATAGCTAGCAGACGGGGTTTTTTTTTTTTTTTTCTCTCTTCTGCCCACTAATGATCTCATTCTCTGTGAGGTTAAAACCTGAAAACAACAGCAAACAGCAGTAGTCATTTTTTCCCCTGTTGCTGTGACAAAGTATCCAACAAAAGAAACTTAGAACGGAAAAGTTGACTTTATTTCCTTGAGTGTGAGGCAGTTGGCCTCTTCCTACAATAAGGAAGTGGAAGGAGATGAAGGGTAATGCTAAGTCACTGGTTTCTTTTCAGTTCTTCTCAGACTCCAGCCCATGGGATGAGTCTTCTCTCTTCAGTACAACCTCTGGAGACAAAGACAGGCCCAGAATAATGTCTCCTCAGTGATTCTGAGCCCAGTCACCTTGATCATGAAGAGCAACCAATACACAAATGATTGTCCTTATAGAAGCCTAAAAATATGGATAGGATGAAGGATCACTTTGCTTGCTAACATAGTCAAATATTTTGGTGCATATGTGTAACTCAAAAATTAAGCAGAGAGGCAGTTGAAAATTCAGCAATGGCATCACTTTAGATTTAACATTAATGCTAACATTATGAAAATAGTATTTTAGAGGAATCAGTATCAAACTGTAATAATTGCTTTTAGGGTAATATATATAATTGAATTAAAACATGAAGTCCTATTCTTCCCATTCTTTCTGTGTGTGTATGTATATATATTATAATCTGTTTTGTGTTAGAAAATTGTTCTGGCACATGGTATGCAATATACTCCAGTTCTCAGTTTGAAGTAGGTTCTTGCTATGTAGCTCAGTCTGGCCTTCAACTCCTGAGCCTATTGCCTTTACTGCTACAGTGGGTGGAAGTACAGACATTCACCACTGTAACAGGATTTTATCACTGCATTTATTTTGCATCTTATTATCAGCTGTAAGTAAGAGAAAAAGGAAGAGAGATGTGACAAGAGACTATCTTAGGCCTGCAAAGTAAGGGAGGGACATTACCAGCTGGATCACCTGAGGGTAGCCTACTTGTTTGACCTACATGGTGAGAGTATGCATAAAAAGAAAGGAAAGAACTACACACAAGTCCTTATTCTTGTCTTTCCCAATTACAGATGGTCATAGAGGTCTTTAACCAAGGAACTATAGATTTGAGACTTCTGGAAGTATGTTCAGTGGGAGTATATTCAGCTGATGCAGCTCAGCCAAAGGAGGCATGCCTTTTTCCTTACCCCCATTTCTGTTCTCTGTGTGGTGTGTATCATGCAGTCATCTTTGATTTTGTACTAACCCTTAAATCCTTTACTAATCCTGAAATCTCTGAAGGGAAACTGAAGGGCAGTGTGGTTCTATATCACTGATGGCTGTTGTCGTTATATCAACCTGAATTATGCTTGGATTTCTCTTACACAATAGAACTAATTTTTTTCTCATGTAAAACACTGATCTTTGAGTTTTCAGTTAAATCTCCCACTAAGTGAGGAACAATATTACCTGGAGAGCTGTAATAACATAGCTTTTCCAGATACTTACTATATTCATATGAACAAGTTTTCAACTTTGGCTCTCCTGTTGCCAAAAATTACATAATAGACATAGGTTTTCCGAAGAAGAAAAGTTAAATTAAGGGTGTTGCTTCCTTTGTGTGTTCTCCAAGACAGGAACTGACAGAGGGTCCAGAGGGCTAATGGCCAGACATTTATTCAGGTAATAGGGGTATGTGGAGTTCTCTTCTTTCTTCGAAGACATACGTAATTAAGTAGGCCTGCAAGGGGAGGCTGCTAAGTTTTTAAAGGGATGAACTATGACAACACATGTTCATTCTGAAATATATAGAGAATTGGCATCCCATATTGGCTCAATTTTAACCTGTCAGCAGCTCTGCTCCCAGCTGGAGACCTCTGCTGACAGCTGTTACATCGAACCTGTCTGGAAGTCTGTTTTCCATGTCCTTTACTTATCTGTTATTGTATCCATCCCTTATTAAACAGCTCTCACCACTGTATCATAGCTGTTGAGTCACATCTCTAGGCTTTTTTTACTCTGTCATGACTTTTCTCTTGTAGTAGTACAGATTAAGCTGAAGACATCCCACAACTGAGCTACATTCCAACCTTATTTACTTATATATACATTTAAATATTTATTTCATATGTCTGCATTCGTGCCTGGGTGTCAGTGGGTGCACCATGGGCATCAATACCCGTGGACAACAGAACAGGGTGTTGGGTCTACTAGAAGTGTAGTTGCAGGTAGTTGTGAGTCACCTGATGTAGGTGAGTGGAACCAAAGATCTTTTGCAAAAACAGTATATTCCTCACTGCTGAGCTTTACTGTCTGTCTATCTATCTATCTATCTATCTATCTATCTATCTATCTATCTATTATCTATCCATCCAGCCATACATCTATCCATCCACCCACCCACTCATCTATCTATCATCTATCTATCATCTATCTATCTATCTATCTATTCTATCTATCTATTATCATGAAGGTAGATCAGAAGGCCCCAATGCTTACTAGACAAACAGACTTCCACCAAGCTGTATCCTTAACCCTTTTCACATTGTTTTTGAGACCAGGCTGTTTTTGTTCTCCTTCTGAAGCCCAAACAGGCCGTCAGTTTGATGGCCTTGCCTCAAGAGGTGGGATTAAAGGCCTGAGCTTACGCCGCCTGACTACTCTCTCTAATCTTGACATTACTTCACCTCTTCACTGTCCTGGTTAGACAAGCACTCATTGATTTCTCTGGCCATAGCTGGAGTAAACCACACTTGATAAGGAGCTGCATGCTTTACAGCACAGCATCTTCTGCATGATTGAATCATTCTTGAGGATTATCCCTCAACATATACACAAACTGTGTGTTCATTTTGGGTACAACATTTTCTGTGTTCATGGTATTTTATTACATTTGAAAACCCTTGAAGTAGGTAGATAAAGGCACGCAGAAATTGTAAAATGGGAAGCTGAGATACAAGGCGACACAGATGGAATAGGTAACAGAGAATAAGTTGGAAAGTGAGGACTAGAATCTTAGTCTTCTTTCTTCTATCTTCTTCCTGTTTGGTAGTACAGGTTACAACGGATGACTGGTGTGGATAGGGACATTCAGAGTATTAAATTATATAATATATTTATATTATTATATTATATTTATTTATTTATTTATTTAATATATATTTATAAAATATATATATATATTTTTATATATGGAGAGACAGAGAGACAGATGTCTGTGTACCATGTGTATACTTTATTTCTGAAGAGGCCAGTAGAGGGCAGCAGAGTCCCTGGAACTGGAGTCACTGATGGTTTTGAGCTGTCAAGTAGGTGCTGAAATTGAATCCAGTATCTTCATCACTAGACCATCAGCCAGCTCCACTGAGTATGTTTTATTTTTTCCTTTTTAAATTTGATTGCCAATATATATCACCAGGCCTATGAAAGTACATGGGACTCAGCTGATTTTCCATTAATATTTGCTGAGTAAGTAAATGATACATTTAGGCAACTTTTTAAGTTTTTGAACCAGACAAGTAACTTTTTGCTGATGATTAAAGAAGATTCTATATATGAAATTTCCAATTGTCTCCTATCTTCAACATTTCAGAAGGAATCAGCTCCATTCTGTGACGGGAAGCATCCTGGAGAGATGACTCAGAAGTTAAGAGCTCACACTACTCTTGCCTATGATCAGAGTTTAGCCCTCACACATCCATTCCAGAAAGCTCACAATCCAGATCTAGAGGAGCAGATGCCCTCTTCCTTGGGTATCTGCACTCATGCACCTATCCATACATATGTACGTGTAGTTTAGAGTAAAATCTCTAAAAGTATTTTTGCAACACAGAAAAAAGTGTAAGCACCTGTTCATTTAAAATGTATTTGTTCCGTGGCCAATGTACACAGTAAATGATAGCAGTTTTTAATTATGGCATATACACAGACACTCTGCTCTTGGTTTTCCTCCTACTCCATTCTTCTTTCTCACCTTCCTGATTGTCCCCTTTCTCTTTGCAGTAGTCCCTTCTACTTTCATGTCACATGTATTCCATAATTCTCTTTGTTTTACCCTTCCATCCCTCCAAGACCTTTTCCCCTTCCCAAGGCTTCCTTTTTAGTTTTATGCCCTATACTCCCTCTCTCACACACACACATATACTTACTATAAAAACTGCATCCAAGTGGAGCATGCCATATCTGTCTTTGTGAGTTACCTTAATAAAATACTTTGCAGATCCATTCATTTTCCTGCATATTTATGATTGAATAAGATTCTGTTATATCTAACTTCTTATCTTTCTTTCTCTTTTTCTAAAATATATATGAGATCTCTCTCTTCTATCTATCTATCTATCTATCTATCTATCTATCTATCTATCTCTCAAATATATGAGATCTCTCGTCTACCTACCTACCTACTTCTGTCTATCTGTCTATCTATCTATCTATCTATCTATCTATCTATCTATCTATCTATCTATTATCTATCTATCTATCTATCTATCTATCTATCTATCTATCTATCTACTTTTCTTCCTTTCTACCTTTTTCAAATATATATGAGATCTCTCATCTATCTATCTATCTATCTATCTATCTATCTATCTATCTAAACACGTTTTCATTGCCCATTGATATGTTGATGGACAACTAGGTTCATTCGATTTCCTTGTTAATTTGAGTACTACAGTAAAAACTGTGGATATGCAAGCATCTCCATACTAGGATGCAGAGTTGTTTTTTGGGAATATGCCAAGTAGTGGAGTAGCTGGGTCATATGTAGTTCAATTTTTTGGTTTTCAAAAGAAACTTCCTTTTTGAATCTGACAGTGATTATACCAGCTTAAAGTGCCACCATCAGTGAAAGGTCACCTTCTTTCCCAAGTCCTTACCAGCTTTGTGGTCATCTGTTCTGGTGATAGTAGCCATTCTGAATGGATGATTTCTTCATGTTCTTAGTAGACAGTGTGATCCTTCAAGACACTAGTTAATAAAGTTATTTTCTTCATATGAAAGTATTTATTTTAATACACTAGAACACTTCATTTTAAAAACGAAGATTAATTATTTTGAAAAATAATAAAAAAGTTCTATAATGTAACTCTACTCTCACTTGAATTTGGACATGGTTGATTTGAAAAATTAACAGAGTTTGAGGTTCAGATTCTTTGACCTTTGAACTTTCTGTAATCAATTTCCCCATATTAATAACTCATCATGATTGGCAAGTTGTGAAACTCCTATCTGGAGATATTTATAGGAATAAGAATTCAATGTTCTTATGAAAACAAATTAAGATATCTGATGTAGGCTTATGAGCATCACGGGATCTGACCCAAACTGGTAATCCCCTCAAAGTTTCCGAGTTAGAGTCACAAAACCCTATTGCATCAGAGTTTACATATGGAGCATATAATTAGATGGCAAACAACTAATGTGCAGAAAGGACTATTTCCCACACACAGGGTGGAATACTGGGCACAGGGTAAAGCACTGGACTTAAAATAAAATAATTGGAAGGAAAAAAAATAAAAGGAAGGAAGGAAGGAAGGGAGGGAGGGAGGGAGGAAGGAAGGAAGGAAGGAAGGAAGGAAGGAAAAAAGAGAAACTGGTAGGAGAGTAACATGTGTTTCTTTGAAAGGACTGTGTCAAGTGATTGAGACAGACAAGAGATATAAAAGCTCTACTAAACAGGAGGGTGCCTTATGAACAGGCCAGTCTGATGGAGGCGGTTCCTCGATTCTTAACTGAAATTCCCTCTTCCCAGTAATGTTTATATTTGTGCCAATCTGACGAAAAATACCCAGCACAGAGAGGGGTGAAGAAGGAGAGAGACAGACAGAGAGGGAGAGGGGAGGAGAGAGGGGATGAGACAGAGGGAGAGAGAGAGAGAAACAGAGAGAGACACAGAGAGTGACGCAGAGAGAGTGACACACACACAGAGTGACACAGATAAATATAGATGGATAGATAGATAGATAGATAGATGGATGGATGGAGGATGGATGGATGGATACATAACTGGGTGAAGAGCAGGAATAGAAAAGAAGAATTAGAATAGACAACAAAATCAGGGAATCAACATAGACAAGTGTTGTCTGGGAACGCAGGCTCCCAAACCTGAAATACCTCGGTCGTGAATATAAGATTAGTACAAATTCTTGGCTTTACCTCCATAAATACTGATTCAGTTAATATGGTAAACGGGGAATCGGGCCAGGTGTTTTCCATTTAACAACGCTTTCAGCAAGAGCCCCGTGAAGCAGTTTAGTGCGCATGCCTGAACTTCTCTTGGCAGGAATGCAATCCTCCTGGGGTTTAGGAGGAGGGAAACACTATGTATTAGATAAAGAATGAGTATATACACAGTGGAGTACTATTCAACAGAAGGAAGAGTGGGACACACCATTTCTGGAGAAATGGATGTTAAATGGAGATGATTTTCTTAAATATAATAAGTCAACCCAGAAGACAGATACCAGATTTTCTCTCATATGTGGAATAGAGATTTCACAAAAGAGACACATTAAAGTCAAAGGGAGGCCAATGGGAGAGGGACAAGGGAGACAAGGTGATGAACATGAGCCAAGCATTTTCTGTCAATATATAAAATGTCACAACAAAATCCATTATTTTGTACACTTATTATGTGGTAATTAAAAAGTTCAATAATAAAAAGGCGACCTGGAATTTCTTACATGTTCAGGAGGTGATAATGGCCAAACAGCAAGCTGTGACAATAGACAACACAGTATGATGGAATGACAAGCATCTGATGATGGGTTCTGGAGTCTAGTCTTTATGAGTCTTGGGGCAAGCTCATGCTCTTTGGCATCACTAATCTTACCTCTAAAATAAAGGAAGGGAAGAGCAGAGAGATAGTCTTGTTTCTCCTCTGGGTAGGATTTAAGTTAGGGTTTCTGTTGCTGTGAAGAGACACCATGACCATGGCAACTCTTACAAAGGAAAACAATTCACTGGGGCTGGCTTTATAGATTCGGAGGTTTAGTCCATTATCGGGTGGGAAGCATGGCCGGAAGCAGGCAGACATGATGCTGGAGAGGTAGCTGAGAGTTCTGCATCTGGATCCACAGGCAACAGGCAGAGGGAGTGAAACTGGGCCTGCCTTGAGGTTCTGAAACCTCAAAGCCCATCATCACCCAACGACACACTTCTTCCAACGAGGGCACATGTACACTAACAAAATCGCACTTCCTAATAGTGTTATGCCCTATGGGCCTATGGGTACTATTTTCATTGAAACCACCACAGGAACTATGCAGGAAGATTTCCTGGTAGCTCTATGGATCCAGTTCCTGCTTCTAGAAACTCAATAAATACAAAATGTCTACAAACACCAGTTGTTTAGTAACACAATAAACATACCAATGGTATTTTTTTCAGCACCTGTCATGTCTCATAATTTATCTTCACACTCCTATAGTGCTCATCCAGACACAGCCAGATAGGTTTCTTTACTATCTCTTCATAATTAGCAAAATCAGATTTGGAGAAGACAGGTTTAGTGGGAAGAGCTAAGCCCATAGCTCTAGCCTTGAATCATGACTCCATGTTTATTTACAACCTGCAAAGTGTGCCTTACTCTCTGTGCCTTAATTTCCCCCTTCTGTGATGAGGTCATCACAGTCCACCATGCACAGTGTGAAAGTATTTGCTCTGACAGCGCAGTTCTTGTTAAAGCTGAAGTATGGATAGGAAACTAATTAAAATAGGAAATGCATTGTAATTTCTAGCCTGGTGTCTCTGAGGACAATGCTGGCTCAGAGTTAAAACACTCTTTGCCTCCCCTCTCTTCCCTCTCTCCTTCCCCACTTCCTTGCCTCAACTTCCCCATTCTTCTCCATTTTATTTATGATCTATTATACAGGGATCAAAAAGTATATTTGGAAGACTCAGAGATGGCTCACTGGTTAAGATCACTTACTGTTCTTGCAGGGGACCGAAGTTCAGTTCCATCTAATCAGGTTAGATGGTTTATAATTGCCTGTAATTTCAGTTCCAGGGGTTTTGGTGTCCCCGGACACCTATGCACACACACCACACCACACACACACACACACGCAACTCACACAGATTCTCTGTCTTTCTGTCTCTGTGTGTGTGTGTGTCTCTCTTACACACACACACACACACACACACACACACACACACACACACACACATAAGTTAAAGCTGTTTTAAGTATTTACTTTTCTTGTGGTATTAAACCTAGGTAAGTTTTCTACAATTGATCGACATCCTGGGCCCTGTCTGTAGGTCTGTCTGCCACCCACCCTATTCCTCCACCTCATGATATCTTAGGTAATACATGGCTGGGGGTGGTAATTTCTAGCTGTTGAATTTATAATAAGAAAGTACAGTTGTTTCTTCCACTTTAGCAAGCTACATGAAAAGCGAGCACTCACCTCGTCTTCCAGCAGAGGGCAGTATAATACGCTCTGTAACTTAAAACAGGCTTTGGGACCTGATAGAGCTGTTAAGAAGCAAATCGCTATTTCCATTTCTGTTTGAACACAAAGAGTTTCTTTGGGGGGAGGTTAAGGAAAAGGAGTAAGTTACATTTATTGTTGTTATAAATTAGGACAGAAATTATTTTTTTCATATTTACTTTTTTTGTTTTTTAATGTGATTAGTGTTTTGCCTGCATGCCTGGCTGTATGAGGGTGTTGAATCCCCTGGAACAGGAGTTAGAGACAGCTGTGATCTGCCATGTGGGTGCTGTAAATTGAACCCAGTGCCTCTGGAAAAGCAATCAGTGCCATTAAATACTGAGCCATCTTTGCAGCTCAGAAATCATTTTTAATTATCACCTTATTTCCTTTAAAAAAAAAATGGTACTGTGTGTGACATACCCTAAAACTTTTAAGTACCTTCTGCATTTAAATACTATGTGAGCTGCATACCTTTGTGGAATGTGTTTCAGGGAATATAAATACTCTCCTAAATTTATAAGCTTATTTAGTAAAGTAGATTTATACCTTCTCATTACTGAAAACTGTAGTAGACTCCCAAAATCTTCCTCTTACGGTTACTAGTTCATTTTATTTGGGATTGAGGTAGCATTTAAAATGAAAATCAAAAGACGACCTCTATGGTTGGAATTCTTTCTCTAAACTCTAATACTTGGATAATATTTTCCAAATTGCTTGCTGCTCATGCAAACCTAAAAGCATACAAGACCTACAGAATTTTCTCTTAGCCACCCACCTTTGATCCTATCACCTGTTGGTCACGGTTGTTCTCAGCCCATCTCACGTACACTTCTGTATCCGTAAAGACTCAAACGATCCTGCTTCTCTTTAGCAAACTTTAACGAACTCCGAGAGCGTGCCAGCACTGAAGCTGGTGGATTATATCAAATTACTTGTGACTCGGTTGCTTCGCAGCCACGATGAGGCTGAAGCTGGAATAGGAGGAAGCGTGAATGGAAGAACAATGGGCCAGAGGAATTTAGGAAAGGTTTCCTGGGTAAATCTGGAAAAGAAGCCCTTTGCGTAGCTCTGCTGAGCGAGCCTCCAAGCTGACATCACTTCCGCTACTTTGCCTGAATAAGAGGCGAGCTTGTGGTGCATCCTGGAGTTTGTGTAACCACATCTATCAGAAGAACTGAGTTGCTTGAGTGTCTGACAGAGTAACAAATGCCACAATATTTGGACTGTTCCAAGAATCGTAAAACTGGAAAAGATATTTGCCTGTTCTCAGGACTTTTCATTCTTCTAGGACTCCAAAGTAATGGAGAAATATTATAAAGAAATATATTTCTGGGCATGGTGGCACACACCTTTAATCTCTGCACTCAGGAGGTAGAGGCAAGCAGATCTCTGTGAGTTCCAAGCCAGCCTGGTATACATAGTAGTTCCAGGCCAGCCAAGGATACATAGTGAGACTCCATTTCAAAAAAAATGCAGAAAAATTTATAATTCAACATTTATAATCCAACAGCTTTATTATTTGGCCAATATTTATCAATATTCTAATCCATCTTCCACCATCACAGAAATACAGAGACACTAAAATGTAAAAAAACAATACTTTCAAAGAAAGGTGCAGGGAAAGTGGCTATTGCAAAAATGAAGACCAGCGGGAAAGATGGGCAGAGTTTTGAGGAAGGACCAATAAGAGCAAAGTGTATATGAAAATTTCATGATGCGACCCATTACATTGTGCACCAACTTTGGAAAGATTTTAGAAAGAAAAGCAGTCAATTTCGGGGAGTAAGCTTTGCTATGGAAGATGTCAACCTAGCAACAGAATTTAGCAGAAGTAGAAGACTGTGTTCAGTTTGAGGCCAATCTCGATTTAAGCTGTACTGTGGTGTGATAGGACTATCAAGGGACTAACCCTATTGAAGGAGACGAACATAAGATGGGCTGGAGTGTTCCAGAAATTTCTACTCTGTGTCATCCATGTGACAGTATTATGCTTTACTGAACCCCATTTTCATTGCAAAAAGCAACAGGGACATACATCTTCCATTTTCCTTACCTTGGGCCTGGGCTGGAATGACTGGCACCGCAAGGCAATACCCTTTCCAAGGCAACTGTACACCTTTCATTCCCTAACTCCTGTTTCAGAAACGATTGCTAACCTGTTTCTACATACAGGCAACTCTGAATAAGAACTTCAATGTGACCACATTTCTGCAGAGCCCTGGATGTGAAGCCATTCTCACCTTGAGTCAAGAGCCCTCCTCCCCCTTTGCAGGGGCCACACTTCCCTTATGACATTGTTATAGGCAAATTAATTCTCTCAACAACCCAACTCAAGTTTGTTTTTATTAACATGTTTGATGCCTTATACCATTCTTCTTTTACCACTTTGAAGATATATTATGAACCTCGTATATATGGTAAATTTAACGGTTTAGGTGTGCTCAGTACTCTTGACTTGTGTTTCTTTCAAATATAGCCAAAGGCCACGTTTACTTTTCTAAAGGATCCACAAAAGAAACACACAAAAAAGCAAATGCCTGCAGTATGTTAGGTCTTTTTTAAAATGGCCTTTACAGTGAATGTAGAAACCTTGGCTTTGTGGCTGTGTTCTGTAGTTTGACTGTATATCTTTTCTGAGGCCACAGCAATCCTGCTTTTTAAATATGGGATCATCGTTCCCATGGTCCAGTGTCTAGGGTCAAGGTGAAGTCTGGGGAAGGAACGTTTTCACACATCTTTCTATACATAAGATGTTTGTTTCCTAGATCCCCAGATAACTCACTACTTTTTAAATATAAATGAGGGTAGGAGGAAAAAATGGCACAATTGTTATAAAGCACAAGTTATTAGAGTGTTAAGAGACTTCCAGGTATGGCAAACAAATTGTATTTCATCACTTTTGGATTCTAATGGCTTCCCAGGTCCCTTCTGCGGTTATCAACACATACAGGATCCTCAGTTAAGGACTTAGAGCTTTGGTCCCTTCTCCATCTCCATCCCTCCCCCCCACCCCATTTCCATTCCCACTATCGTGCTCCTGGCTCACTAGCCTCTGAGAGGTCTATACACACAAAGCTCTTTCCAGCTTCTGTGCAGATCTCATGATGCTCCTCCAGTAGCAATGCTTTCTCACTCCCTCAGGCTGCGTGACCTCTACTCACCCTTCAGTTCTTCGTTCAATCCATTAGAAAGGATGATGCTTTTCCTCCAACTTGGTGTTCCTCCTGCTGCAGTGTTACCTCATGTTTGTTCTTACACAATTGGGTCTTTTGTCACTAAAGGGCTTTGATGTGATGTCATTTGCTTCAGAGACTGCCTCTTTTTTAAAATATATATAAAACTGTTTATAAGTGTTTTGTCTGCATCTGTATCTGTATACTGTATACTGTGTTCAGTGCCTATTGAGGTGAGAAGAATCCACCTGATCCCCTGAAACTGGAGTTATAGACTGTTGTGAGCTATTAAATGGATGCTGGATTTTAATCCCGGGTTATCTAGGAAGAGAAGCGAGTATTCTTAACTGCAGAGACATCTCTCCAGTCCCAAGATGTAGAAGTTAGGTCTTTTTTCCTCCCAGCCCCATGTCCCCAGAAATAAGACTCAGATTTAAAATATATTTACAAACACCCTGGCTATATAGCTAGGCTCTTCTCTGATTAGATTATAATTTAAAATAACCCATCTATTTTAATCTACATTCTGCCACATGGCTACTTACCTGTGCTCAGGTACCATGTGCCTGTCTTGTCAATCTTCTCAGGCAAATCTCACCCCCCTCCCCACCTCCCCCGCACTCTCCAGAATCCTTTCTGCCTCCCAGATGTTTTACATCTTTGTTCCTGCCTAAACCATAGGCTATCAGATTTATTATTGACAGGTGCCACATACATACAGACATAAGATATTCTCTCTACACCAGGAGACAGACTCTTTGTTGACATACTAAAAGGCTTGGAATTATAGGGACATAGATTGATTGTTTCCCACTGGACAACTGGCAATTGAACACTCAATTGCCATAGCTGGAAGAGGGCTACAGTCATCTGGTAGGAATAGAAGCTGAAGTATCCTTAGTGTACTACACAGCCCCACATAGCAGAATTATAATGTCAAGATGTCATGGGCACTGTAGCTGAAAACTGCTAATCTAATGAAAGATGATAGGCTCAAGGACAAGTGTGTCAGGAATAGCTGCATTTTGAGCAAGTTTTTTTGGGGGGTTATTCTTAGATACAAATAAAATAAATTTCCACATTGCAATGGCTATTAGAAAGCACAGAGTCATATTTATAGCAGGGTCACCTATAGCAAATTAATCCCTGTCTTTTTAAAATTTCTTCATATATGGTTTCATTTTATAACCACCATTATCTGGATTCTATCTTTTCAGCTATTTCTAGTTCATGATATTTTTTCTTTAATACATTTCTGAAATTTTGCTGAATTCTTAAACATCTGAGTGTACAAATAAATAAGTAAATGCATAAAATAAAATATCTCTAACCTGAGAACAAGGACTTACTTAAAAATAAGTACATAATGAAAACTGCTAGTTGAGTGTGATGGTGCAAGTTTATAATCCCAGCACTTGGAAGATGGGGTGAGAGGATTAAGAGTCCAAGGCCAAAAAATCCTAAGAGAGGAAAAGTTGTATCACTAGCTAAGAGCACGCGCTCTTAGAAGAAGAAACTAACTTGAATTTCTTCAGTTTTCATTTTTTTTTTCCTCTTGGACACTACATTCCTAGAGAAAAAAGACAAACGAAACAAAGATTGAAAAATGTCCTTTCTGAGTACTAAACATATCCAGAGCTTTCTACGTTATACAGCATACTGACCAGAATATACTGAGTTCTCTCAATAAACACTTATTGATTAGAGGAATACATTTAATCTGTCTCTGTTTTGATAATGGCAAGAGTATTTTTTTTCGATGTTTCCAGATTCAAGAATGTTATCATTGGTCTGGGAAGATGGCATCCTCCTCCCCCCCTGCCTCTATGAGGGAGCTTCCTCACCCACCTGCCCACTCCTGCCTCAGCACCTGAGCATCCCCTACCCTGGATCATCAAGTCTCCACAGGCTCAAGGAACTTCCCTTCAACTGATGCCCAATAAGGAAATTTTCTTCTACATATCCAGCTGGAGCCATGGGTTCCCCCATGTGTACTCTTTGGTTGGTAGTTTAGTCCCTGAGTGCTTTGGGAAGTCTGGTTGGTTGATACTGTTGTTCTTCCTACTTTCAAACATGTTAAGATATAGCATCATCTGAGACCCTTACTATTTATTAAATGCTACTTTTAAATCCTAGAATATTTCCTTTGATACCGATAACAACACAATGATATAAATATTATATTTTCATTTTGCCACTGTATAACTGTAAATCATATAAAAAGGAGAGCTAGCAAGCCTAGTGGTGATTAAAATACATTTACTAAATGATATGGCAGTGATTAAATGGTAGTGTGAGAGGATAAAGGAAGATCAGTCTGCTTACGCAGAGATGAAGATGTCTGTGGTAGGCAGAATTCTTCTAAAGATGAACTGCCAAGATTTCCTATCTTGTTCCTAGTGTTGAGACTGCAATGTGATTTTACACTCATCAGTATGTCACACTGCATAGTAAAAGAATTTTGCAGATGCGATTGGTGCTTCTTGTCAGTTGATTTCCTGTTGATTGAAAGGGAGATCATCAAGATAGGTACAATCTAATTTATTTGTTTTTTGTATATGAGTGCTCTACCTGCATGTACAGCTGTTTGCCAGAAGAGGGCATTAGATCCATTATAGGTAGTGATTAGCCACCATGTGGTTGCTGGGAATTGAACTTATAACCTCTGGAAGAATTCCCCAGCACCATATGATCCCTTTAAAAGCAGAGATATGTCATGCACTGATTCTGAGTTTGAAGATAAAATTGTTCAAGTGAACCAAGACCAGAGTTAGAATCTGGGAGCTTCTGCGATGTTTGCTGGCAGCAGCGAGAACACTGGTGTCTTATTCCTACAGTCACAAAGATATACATTTTGCCATGAATTGGAAGTACACTTTTCTGGGAAAAGCAGCAAGACTGCCCGATAATCATTAGCCTTACAAACGCATAAGCAGAAAGCAGAGAAGAGAACCCAGTCCATTTCTTTCTTTCTTTCCTTCCTCCTTTCCTTCCTCCTTTCTTTCTTTCTTTCTTTCTTTCTTTCTTTCTTTCTTTCTTTCTTTCTTTCTTTCTTTCTTTCTTTCTTTCTTTTCTTTCTTTGTACATACATACATACATACATACATACATACATACACGGGATCTCACCACCATGTATTCCTGGCTAACCAGAGACTTGCTTTGTAGACCAGGCTTGACTCAAAGCCACAGAGCTCTGCCTGCTCATGCCTCCAGAGTGCCAGGATTAAAAGTATGCATCACCATACCTGGCCCTCCAATCAATATTAGGCTGGACTTGTGACCTATAAAAATGTGTAATTCTAACTTGATAGAATTTTAACTTGATTTTTTTTTTAATTTTACCAGCAACTTTGCAGCACAATGTGAAGCAATACAAGATTAAGGTGAGAAGGTAACTGAACTGGATTAATTATTTCCAAACTGTGTGTGAAGATGAGGCTAGAAGGTGTGGGGGCACTATGTAGTCCATAATATTCCAAGCCACAATAATTATATTGTAAAAATATTGACATGGACAACTTTTAGAAAGTCAAGACCCCTCATATGGCTTGATTATGGAGTGTGTCTGTACATTTGCATGTAGGGAATACATGACCTAGGAGAAGCAGGGAAGCTAGAAAAATCTAGAAGAATTTGGAGGAAAGACTTAAGAACACTACAAATCATGTATAAGTGACAGACGTTATCTGTAGTCATGAAGACTATGATAGGATGGGCAAATCAGATGTCCCTTTCAGAATGGTGTCCTTCATGTGCAGAATGATATAAAGAAGTGAACAATTGGAGGAGGAACTGTTAGGAGGCTAATGCACTCATGAATTGCTGCTACCTTTGACTAAGGGATGACCTACCTCATACAGTGTATCAATAGTCCCTAAAAATTAATTTATCAGAATATTAAGGTCTTAATTTTTCATCATGTAGTGATTAACTGTAGGATAAAGTAGAGAGAAACAGCTATTTAAGATGACTAGCTGGTTTCTACTTTGGGCAAGCATATGAAGACACAGCAGAGACATTAAAATCAAGAAGAACTGGTGGAGGGAGGAATGGGTAGGAATTTTTATTCTAATGTATTCAGAGTTTGAGTTGCTACTTATAAGGATGTAAATGCAAGTGGACTATGTGGATTTAGAATGTAGGATCTAAAATAATCTGAATTCATTGCTGTTGTGTTAAGCGAGGCTAAACTAAAGCAAAAATAAAAATATATCTTGTTCTTTCCACTATATACTTCAATGGTTTAACCTAATTGAACTTAATGCCATAGTAATATGTACTTTCTCTCCTTCTGGCTGTTCAGAGGACCAGTCTTTTGGGTTGTGTCTAAGCCATCTCTAAGACAGTAGGCTTTTATTTTGGACCATGGAATGATTTTATAATGTCTAGACATAATTTTGTTTGTCACAGTTGGGATAGATATTAACGGTACATATTGCACCCAAGCCAATAAGTTATGAACACACCACACAGTTCACAAGCAGTTTCGACAATAAAGAATTACTAGGCTTAAAATGTCAGCAGTACCATGGTTGAGAATCCTGGCCCCTGCATTAGCATATTGGTCACTTCATGCTGAAGAAAACAGAATAAGAAAAAAATGTATGATTTTTTTTTTTTTATTAGTAAATCCTACAAGTGGCAAATAACATGTCTGTCATTCCATGTGGAGAGATTTTGATCACATTTGTATCAAGTTCTAGAAGTTTATTTAAAGTCAGGAGTTGTAAATTACAACCTTCAGAAATGGTCCAGCCCACTACCTATTTTTTGTAGGTGACAATTCCTTGGAATCTATCATGTAGCTATTTCACCATAATTGAAACGTTCTCTCATGAGCCCAGCAGGGAGACTCACAAGGTGCAGGAAGCTGTTGTAACTTCCAGAAGGCCTGTCCTCAAGGTTATGGAAAAGGCAGCAATTGTTCGGGAGGGGCGAGATTCTACTCAGCAATGTTGCCTGCAAGTTTATAGGGACCTCGAGGATGAATATTGCATCCGTTAATGCCTGTGCTAGGGGAATTTTTCCAGAGATGCAGCTACCTTTGAGTCATCTATGTTGTAATTCAACGTCATAAACTCAGTAGTTTTAACTTCCTCATGCAAAATTTTACCACAGATGGCACAGTGACCCCCCTTTTTAAAAAAGTAAAGGGGAGAAGATGTGGGACTGCATAAGGGTATCCTGGTTCTTGGCTGGGCATGGGCCTAGAACCCCGAGACTCCAAGGGAGAAACAGCAGGAGTTCGGCCAAGTCCCCAGAACTCAGAGTCCTAACAAGCAGTCTAATCTCCATAGACCTACACTGTTCAGTCACGAGGCCATTACAGCCCCTCCCAAAGTTCACAGGTAGAGGGTGTAACTACAGGCCTCAGGCCCTAGGGATTTACATACTAATGAAGGTCAGAGGGCGGAGCCAATTAAGCATTCCTCCCCTCCCCAGACCCTTCCTACTTCTCCCTCCCTATTTAACTCAGGCCTGCCCTGAGTTTTGGGGGGTACATCCAGAACCATCTACCATCCGCCATGACAATAAACCCTTTTGGAACAAGGACTTCCTCGTTCATTGGGGCCTGCCGGCCTGCCGCCGCCAAAGCCTCCAGCCACTGGAACCCGGGACCTTCCTCCGGTATGTGACAGGCTGCCTGGAAGCCTCCAGGCAGCCTCCACCTCGTGAGCCCCCCCCGCCCCCCCCCCCCCGGCCTGCTGCCACCTGGGCCCGGGGCCTGCCACTGGGCTGCCTCGTGGGTCCGGGACTCCACCGCTGCCCGCCATTTTTTCCCGCAGTAGTTCACTAAGCTATACGTGGATGGAACCATTCCTATGTCTTGTAGTCTTATGTAGGTGCCTTATGTAGGGTGAATAGGCATTTGTTCATGTCTCCCTAAGATTGTAGACAACAGAACCTACTTGTGGCCATATTTCCTACAACTCTTTTCATGAATTCCTTTCATGTTGTATAGTAGTAGGTGCAACATAATGACCTGTGACAGTTTTGTGGAATCCTTTATAGAAAGAACTTTCAAGCTGGTATGGGGACATACCCAGTGCAAAGGCAAAAGAGATCACAGTCCTTAACATAAAAACAACATGACTGAATTACAGTAAGAGATAATATTGAAAGACCCCTGAGAAGGCCCCCACTCAAACCATGGGAGATCACGGCCACCCAATGACTCACAAGACTCCAATCTTGAGGTAATCAGCAAGAGGTATAGTTCAATCAGCGTGCTGAGGTGGAGTTCCGTAACCCATGTAGGGGCAGAGAAGCTCGACCCCTAGCTAGAGGAGTGTAGGATATTTGAAGGAAAAAAAACACAACCCAGAAAGTGAGGGGGGTCGCTAGAAAATTCCAGCAGACAATACAACGGAAAGTCCCAACCCATTATTCAGCATATACAATTCAGTGTATGACAGGTGTAACAGGGTTCAAGAAAAGGTCATAGCAGGGGGAAAATGTCCTGTTCATAAGAACTCAGTCTTATACAACCATATCATCCACCTTGTGGTCAGCCAAGTTCCTGGAGCACAGAGCCTCAGAGCCAGCTGACCTGCTCTCCTGGCTCTATTTTACTGCTAGTCTGTAAGAAGCAAAAATTCTATATCACTTAGAGAAAATGCATATGTGGCGAGATGAAAAAGAATTGAGCATTTAGGCCTGTACCAGCTTACACCGACAGCAATAACATTGGGCCTGAAAGATTAAGCATGTATTTATGTCATACTTCAGTACCCTTTTTCAAATAGCTCTTAATAAGAGCTATGTGACTGGGGCTGGAGAGGTGGTTCAGTGGTTAAGAGCACTGATTGTTCTTCTAAAGGTTCTGAGTTCAATTTCCAGCTCACATGGCAGCTCACAACCATCTGTAACAGGATCTGATGCCCTCTTCTGGTGTGTCTGAAGACAGCAACAGTGTACTCATAAATAAATTAATAAATAAATAAACAAACAATAATATAATAAATCTTAAGAAAAAGAAAGATATGATTAAGAGTATGCTGTATTTAAATAGAAGTATATTTGAAAACTCAGAATCCAGCTGGCAATAACTCAAGTGTGCATATTTATATTTAATTTTTTTCTGTCTTTTCTGTGAAGATATTGAGTTATATCTAATTCCCTAAGGTGTATTAATATTTTTGAACTTGCTATTGTGCAAATGGAAATAGCTGAAATAGTAGGCATGGATATCTGTCTGTCAATTTGGATACATAGAAATGTCAATTTATTTTCTATGACTCAATTTCTACTTTTTTCCTTTTTTTTTTTTTTTTTTTTTTTGAGACAGGGTTTCTCTACTTTTTTCCTTTATTTTACTAGGTTTAGTGATACATGCCTTTAATTCTAGCACTGGGGAGGCTGGGAGGGAGATCTTGAGGGTTCCAGAACAAGTTAATATACATAGTGAATTCCAGTGCTGTATAGTGAGACCTTGTCTTGAAAAAAAAAACAAAAAACAAAAAATCTACCTAAACTAAAACCAAACCAGAGTGAGAGAAAGAGAAAGAGAGAGAGAGAGTGAAAGAGAGAGAGATACAGAGGAGAGATTTGTGTGTGTGCACTCATGTGCACTTCTGTCTTCTTGCACATTTATGAACCCACATGTATGGGTTCCAAGGAAGGACAGAAGAGGACATCAGATCCCCTGGAGCAGAGTTCTAGAGTTTGAGAACTGCCCAACCTGAATGCTGGGAACTGAACTCATGTCTTCTGCAAGAGCAAGTGTTCTTAACCTCTGAGATATAACTCTAGCCCCGACTTTTGACTCTATTTTCATATGGTCAGAAATTTTATTATAGTCCACCCATGCTTCAGTACATGGTTTAACACCAATGCACATATAGGCAGCATGAGATGAATACAATACATATTCAAAACCAAACCAAACAACCAAACAAAAACTAAAAAAGGAAAAGAAAGACAAAAACCCAACCAAACAACAACAAAAACTCCTGTTGAGAGCTTTGGGTGCTGCTTCTAGGAATTTGGCTTTTGTCACTGGGCTGGGACAAGGAAGTAGGCTCAAATAAGAATATCAGAAACAGTGACCACGGGGCTTTGTTTACTACTTTGCTGAATTATTACCTTATGTGATCTCTTTGCTTACTACTTTACTTAATTATTACTTTGTGTGGTTCTTTTGCTTACTACTTTGCTTGTTTACTTTCTTGCATGATCTCTTCATTTTCTTCGCCTGATTTCTCTGTCTTTGGTCTAAGAACTGACTATGTTTTTCTTGGATGCACCTAGAATTATATAAAAGCAGACTGGGAAAAATAAACCCGTTTCAGCCTCAGCACTGGCTGGAGTCATGTTATAGTTTTGTCTATTTTTTTTTTTTTTCGATTCTCACTCCCTCCCTTGAGACCCGGTTGACTGAGCTGGCTTGGTCAGGTGGTATCACAACATTGGCGCTCAAGTAAGGGGGATACAGTGAAGGACACTGCAGGAAAAGTAACTCATGTAAAAGAAAAAGAAAGGTAAAGGAAATTAAAAAGAAAAAAGATTTGGGGCAGCTGTCACTATACCTTGTAAAAATGGACAAGGTAATGGTAGAATGAATTTTGTATATGTTTTTAGAGTTTTGATAGAATCTAGAGGAGTGAAGATAATTCTCATAGATGCTTTTAGTCTTTGGATCCTGCTTTGGAGACAGTTTACATAAGAGAGAGAATGGATTTCAGAAAAGCAGTCTTCTTCTCTATCTGGGATGCTTTGGTGAAAGAGAAAAAACATGAACATAGGCTGTTCCAGAAATCTTTTAAGGGACAGGACGAGGTCAGGAAATGGATGTCCTGCTTTCTTTCTGGCTCCTACTGGGGGAATGCTTAGTTCTGGTTCTGGGTCCCTTTGCCACATCTAATTTTCTTCCCTCTCGGTGTATTGTCTGTCCTTGGTGCCCTAGTCTGTCCATGTCTGTCAGTTTATGTCTGTGTTTTCGTTTTTAACTCATTTTTTCTTTTAAAGGCAGTCTCAGTTGCCACAAGAAAAACTGATAAGTTGCCCTGCATCTATAGTTAGGAGTTTAGCTCATCTGGAGAAGCCCTGCCAGGAGCTAATTGCTTATACATGCTGCTCTTAAAGGGGCCAGCAACTTCTTGGTTTCTGTGGTAAGGAAGTTGATAATTGTTTCTCCTAGAAAATCTCTGGGACAGTGTTTATTGGGTTCAGCAGGTGATGAAGTGCTCCTCCTTTGAAATTACAGCTATGAAAAGTAAGAAAATTTTGTCTAGTCTAAATAAGTAAATGTGTGTCCACTTCATGTTTGTTTAAATGTATACATATCTTCTGCATGTCTTATTTATAGATTATTGGCTTACAAGTTATTGGGTATGATTAAAAATTTGTAACATTGGTAACAAAAAGTTGGCTTAAAACTAGTAACTCGGGGTTGGCATAATTCTAGATATGGTATGAACCAACCCAGAGAAACAGCTCATTCATGTTTGGGAGGAGGAGATTATTTGCTATGGAAAACTCCAGCAGAGAGCAGAGTTAAATGCTAGAGCTAACAATCTGGTTACTTGTGAAATGTTAGCAGGAAAAGGTTGATATCAGGTTATATAGAATCAGTTACAATTTAATCAGGATACTTATGCTCAGATTGGTACTGCTGCTCACAGGGCCTGGGATACTTTGCCTATTAACAGGGATTTGCCCCAAGATATCTCAAAAATAAGGCAGGGATCTGATGATACTTTTCAGGAATTTGTCGATAGGTTGATGAAAGTGGCAGGGAGAGTGTTTGGAGATGCTAATGCTAGAATGCTTTTAGCAAAAACAGTTGGCTTATGAGAATGCAAACATAGCCTGTCAGGCCGCCATAAGACCTTATAGAAAGACTGGAACTATTACCGACTATATTAGATTATGTTCTGACATTGGTCCTCCTTATGTGCAGGGAAAAACTGTATGACAAGTTTTGTTTCAACAGATGGGGAAATGAAAGATGAGGATTAATAGACCTCCTGGAAGTTGTTTTGGGTGTGGACAGATAGGGCATCAAGTGAGGAATTGTCCAAATAGAACTAAGGAAAATACTAATGAGAGAAAACCAGGACTCTGTCTTAGGTGCAGGAGAGGGACACATTGGGCTAATGAATGCAGGTCTAAGAGAGATGACTTAGGAAATCCTTTCCCTTGGGGAAACAGGAGAGGGGGCCATCCCCAGGCCCCGAAACAATGTTATAGAGCAATATAGTTCATTCCTCAGAAAAACAATAACTTCAGGATCTTTTCTGAGCCACCCCAGGCAGTGCAGAACTGGACCTCAATCTCTCTGATTACATAGTATTAAGTCCTAAAATAAAATGGGGATGAGGCTCTTCCTACTGGAATATATGGTCCATTATTGTCAGAAACTGCTGGATTGTTACTGGGAAGAAGCAGTGCCACTATGGCAGGATTGATGATTGCCCTAGGAGTTATAGATGCAGATTATACCAGGGAAATTAAAATTATGACGTCTTCATCTACCTGTATTTCTCTCATTCTACCTGGACAGAGAATTGCTCAATTACTCCTTATACCATAGGTTATGTCAAAAAATAAAGTTAAAACTAATGTTCAAGGAGCAAAAGGATTTGGTTCTTCTGATGCTTATTAGATACAAGCTGTAAAAACTGAAAAACCTGAGCTTGCTTTCAGAATAAATGAAAACACATTTACAACGAGTTGTGTAGGCATTTTCTTCAGCTGTGGGGTCTTGCTGTCAGTTTTTGGAGAACCAACTTATTGTCTTGGCAGTAGCCGTGGTTGTGTTCAGATTCCAATGGGACCCCTTTAGCCAACAATTCAATTAGATATAATCCAATCCTGGTAATGGAAGCTTCATTTGGTAACAAGAGATAGCCGTTTGGGACTCTGTTTCCTCTCTTATCTTATGATTACATTTAGATTACCTTCTTGTATGTGTATATTTTAGGAAGTTTCTACTGTATTAGGTTTTCATGCTACCACTCAAATGGCTCTTAATTTTAGTTGACTCCCTCAACCATGTCCCTCTCTTCTGTCCCATTTCCTCTTGATCTTTGAATTCTATTCTTCCCCAACACATCCATACATATTTATTCTATTTTCCTTTGCTAGGGAGCTCTATCTGTACCACCTAGTACCTCATTTTACACCTAAACTCTATGGTTCTATGGCTTGTAACTTGGTTATCATTGACTTAACAGATAATGTCCACACAAAAGTGAATACATCTCATATTTGTCATTCTGGGACTGTATTACCTAACTCAGGATGACTGTTTTTTTCTAGTTGCATTCACATGTGAATTTCATGATTTTATTTTTTTAACAGCTGAGTAATAATCCATGTAAATGTACCACATTTTTTCATCTATTTATCTGTTGACAGACCCCTAGATTGTTTCTTATTTATGGCTATTAAGAATTGAACAGTGTGATGGTTTGTATATGCTTGGCCCAGGGAGTGGCACTATTAGAAGGTGTGGCCCTTATTGGAGTAGGTGTGACCTTGGAGTAGGTGTGCCACTGTGGGTGTGGGCTTTAACACCCTCATCCCAGCTGCCTGGAAGCCAGTATTCTGCTAGCAGTGTTCAGATGAAGGTGTAGAACTCTAAGCTCCTCCTGCACCATGCCTGTCTGGATGCTGCCATGTTCCTGCCTTGATAATGGACTGAACCTCTGAACCTGTAAACCAGCCCCAATTAAATGTTGTCCTTTATAAGAGTTGCCTTGGTCATGGTGTCAGCAGTTAAAAATTAATTAAGACAGATGTTAGTACCAGGGACTGGATGCTGTGATAGGCTTGATCATATTTTTGTTTGGAAGAACATGGATTTGGGGACTTTGGATTTGAAAAGCATTGGAATGCTTTAAGTGGGGCTTAATGGGCTATCTTAGAGAGAATACAGAAGATTTTGTGTCTGTGAGTGACTTGAAATGTGCAGACCTGGTCCAAGAGTTTTCAGTGGAGAAGAATTTTAGGATATGGCCTAGAGAATGCTTTTTGTGTTATTTTGGTGAAGAATATGGCTGCTTTTTGCCCACGTCTGAAGTGTCTGCCTGAGGCTAAGGTGAAGAGATTTAGATTAATTGCTTTGAAAAAGGAAGTTTCAAAACAGCTTGGTGTAAATTCTGTTGTGTGGTTACTAAAATTCACTCTTATGAAGAACATTTTAATGAAAAGGAGAAAGCTGAGAAAGGAAAAATACAAAATATATGGTTCAAGTCTTAAAGGGGCACCAGGAAATGAAATGGAGGTGAGTCCTGTGTTCAAAAAATATTAAATTGAATCAAGGGAGTACTGACCTTGGGGCAAGATCCCACCTAGCTAAGTTTAGGTCCAGGCATGGTAGTACAAGACTTTAATCCCAGGATCAAAGACAAGCAGATCTCTGAGTTCAAGACCAGCCTAGAACAGAGCAAGTTCTAGGTGAAGAAAAAACTTAAATCCTTGCTTGGCAAACCATACCTTTAATTCTAGTGCTTAGGAGACAGGCATGAAGATCTGAGTTCAAAGTCAGTCTACACTACAAGTTCCAGGACAACCAAACTTAGGCAGTGAAGGAGTTGGAAAACAAAAAGCTGGTGATAATATAATAGAACAAGGGCCCATGTTCCAGCCCCAGAAAGCAGCAGAACATGGCAACTTTGGCCATATGACTCTGGCTTTAGAGACCAGAATAGAAGGGTTTACTTGGATGATTGATGCTGGTTAGCTGGAGTTAAGAAATTAGCAGTTATTAAGAAGAGACAAAGATTACTGAGATGAGATTTTCTGAGAAGTGTGTTCTAAGTCCATAAAGAAGCTATGTTCCAGAGATAGCTATGTTTGTACCTCATGCTACAGCTGTACTTGGTAATGTGTAAGAGTCACCCAGGTGGTACTGGTTTTGAAGGCACGGAGGAGTCATGGAGAGCAGCTGAGGCTTGGTACTGTGAGAGGCCTTGGAAGGCCATTGGTGAAGGTGCAGCCTAAGTTGCAGTTGGTGGCCCAAGGCTGAAGGGATCATGTAAAGAGGTTGAGGTTTGACAACATAAAGAGAGCCTATGAGAGGCTCTTGGTGAGTCCTAGTTGCAGCAGAAGACCCTAGCATATTGGAGATGCCAGTACCATGAGATGATCACCAAGAACAGTAGCAGTTGTGGAGTGGATCAACATTAGCTTAGAATGTTACATTACATGAGCTACAGAGGGGAAAGCTAGAAAAGTGATGCCAGCCCTTTGGAGGAGCTCTGAAGATCAGTGTGGTTCCCAGACAATGAGACAAGAAACTGTAACATTGAAGTTGCCTTGGAGATCCAAAGATGTTCAAGATTCCAGAGCTGTGGGATATCTGCTCAGGAAAGCTGCTATCAGGGAGTGGAACCAGCCTGGGAAAAAGAAGTTTGTTGCAGTCAACAAAGATAAAAAAGGAGTTGGAGATCTGAAGACCCATTTGATGTCAAACATGGAGATGCAGAATTTGGAGTTTGCCCAGCTGGTTTCCTGTCTTGGTTTGGGGATTGCAGTTAAGTGTTTGGATAAATCTCAGAAGAGACTTTAAACTTTGGACTTGTTGAGACTGCTATAGACTATGGGGACTTTTGAAGTTGGACTAAATATATTTTTGCATTATGCTATGTTTAGGTACAGCCCCTATAGACTCATATATTTGAACAAGCCTATGGGGGCCAGATAATGGAATGTGATGGTTTGTATATGCTTGGACCAAGGAGTGGTACTATTAGAAGATCTGTCCCTGTTGGAGTAGGTATGGCCTTATTGGAGTAGGTGTGTCACTGTGGGTGTGGGCTTTAAGACCCTCATCCTAGTTGCCTGGAAGCCAGTATTCTGCTAGCAGTGTTCAGATGAAGATATAGAACTCTCAGCTCCCCCTGCACCATGCCTATCTGGATGCTGCCATGTTCCTGCCTTGATGATAATGGACTGAACCTCTTAACTTTTAAACCAGCTCCAATTAAATGTTGTCCTTTATAAGAGTTGTCTTGGTTATGGTGTCTGTTCACAGCAGTAAAATCCTAACTAAGACAAACATCAATGAACATGATTAAACATGTGTCTCTGTGGTAGGATGAAACATCTTTTGTGTATATGCCCGAGTGGTATAGCTGGATATTGAGGTAGATTGATTCTCATGTTCCTGAGGTATGACCACACTGATTTCCACAGCGACTGTCCAAGTTTGAACTCCAACAATAAATGACTGTTTCACTTACTGCACAGTCTTGCCAGCATGAGTCATCACGTGCTTTATTGATTTTAACCATTCTGATGGGGGTAAAATAATCTCAAGGGAGTTTTGGTTCTCATTTCCCTGATGACTAAGGATTTTGAACATTCCTTTAAATGTTTCTCAACCATTTGAGTTTCCTCTTTTGAGAATTACCTATTTAGATCTGTATTGTGTTTTTTTAAAACTGGTTTACTTGTTTTCTGATTTCTAGTTTTTTTTTTTTTAATTCTTCACATATTTTGAATATTAAGCCTCTATTGGGTCTGTAATTGGTAAAAAAATTTCTTCCCTTTCTGTAGGCTGCCACTTTGTTTGAATGATGATGTCCTTTGCTGGGCAGAAGCTTTTCAGTTTCATGAGGTTCCATTTGTTAATTGTTGATCTTAGTGCCTGTGCTAAAGATGTTGTGTTCAGAAAGTCTCTTCCTGTTCCAATGAGTTCAAGGCTATTTTCTACTTTCTCTTCTAACAAGATTCAGTGTATATGGTTTTATGTTGAGGCCTTTGATCCATTTGAAGTTGAGTTTTGTTCAGGATGGTAAAGATGCGTCTATTTGGATTTTTCTACATGCAGCCATCCAGTTTGACCAGCACCATCTGTTAAAGATGCTATCTATGTTCCAGTTGTGTATCTCCGGCTTCTTTCTTTAAAAAACAGTGTTCATAGTTATGTGGCTTTATGTATGTGTCTTCACCTTGATTCCATTCGTCACCATGTCTGTTTTTGTCACTATAGTTCTGTGGTACAATTTGAGGTTGGATTTGGTGATACTACCAGCCATTCTTTTATTATTCAAGAATGTTTTAGCTCTACTGGACTTTTTCATGTTTCCATATGAAGCTAAAATTGTTTTTTCAATATCTCAGTGGGATTCTGATTAGCTCTGCCTATGGAAAATATTAGTTAAAATTGGGAAGAATGAAAGAGGTCACCAATTCCAGCCAACATCCATCCAGCTGAAAAGGTACCTTAAGGCTTGAGCCTCCAGATGTTTTTTACATGTCTAACAGCAGGTTACTGTACTTCTTCCGAAATACCTTTCTCATAAATCTTGAGGTGCTTTTCAGAGGTTCATGCAAAGACCACAGGTAAGGGCTGTTTTCTTGAAGTTCTCAGATTCCGCTAACTTAACTTACACTCTCCTATTCTCATATCTTGGGAGTCACTAATAAATACTTGCTAATGTTGGCATCTCAATTTTTTTTCTTTTCAACTTTATTACACCCATTTGTCCCCTTTTCCTTATTTATGTCCTCTCCCTTTGAAATCCTAGAAGGGCTTCTGAATTTCCATCATGGTTTGGACATATACCTGTACATTCTCATGTCCAGTCTGTGAGGACTTTGCATCCTCCCCAGTTGTCTGGGTTGCTTCCTGTTGAGCTTGACATTGAAGGTGCAGCTTCTCTCCTCCTTGTTGCAACCATTGTCATCTTAATTCTGTCTGCAGCATGCTGAGAGTACTTGGAGGGATCTCTGAGGCTCTACTCATCTAGAATAACACCACACAGGCTATTCTTTTACTTTGCTTAATGCAGGTCTATTATTTTGCTCTGTGCACCTTGACCATTCCTTTAGCGATAAGGAGCCCCACCACCACACCTCTCATAAGGTCCAAAATCTAAACTCACTTCTAGTTTATAGCACCGTGTTAGAAATGCAATGATATCTAAGCTGGTTAAATTTCTCCCCTCCAGTGGGATTCCTATCTCTTTCGGGGCCCTTAATTCTTCCTCCTATTCTTCCATGAGTCTCCAAGCTCCATTCACTGTTTGCCTGTGGGTGTCTGTACCTGTCTGTAGACAGGCTGGGTGGAGCCTCTCGGAGGACAGCATGCTCCTGTCTGCAAGCATAATGGAGTATCATTAATAGTTTTAGGGACTGGTGCTTGCCCATGGTATGGGTCTCAAGTTGGGCTCGTTATTGGTTAGCCATTCCCTCAGTCTCTGCTCTCTCCCTTGTAACCTGCATTACTTGTAGATAGAATAAATTTTGGGTTGAAAGTTTTGTGGTGTGTTGATTTCTCTATTACTCCAATGGAGTTCTTGCCTTAAAACAGGAGGTGGCCTCTTCTAGACACTTGGGGTTCTCAGAGTCTGAACTACCAACCAAAAAGCATATACTAGCTGGACTTAGGTCTCCCTGCTCATGTGTAGAGATGTGCAGCTTGACCTTCATGTGGTTCTCAAACAACTAGAACAGGGGCTATGCCAAAAGCTGTTGCCTGTAGGTGGGATATGTTCTTCCTAGCTGGGCTACTTTGTCTAGCCTCAGTGGGAGAGGAATAACCTAGCTCTGCAGAGACTTGAAGTGCCAGAGTGGAGGAGGGATACCCATAGGGGCCCCTACCCGCTCAGAGGAGAAGGGGAAGGGTATGGGGAAAGGATTGTGGGAAAGCAGTGAACAGGATGTAAAGTGCGTAAGTAAAAATAAATAAATTATATTAAATAAAACAATTTTCTCCTTTCCTTCTTTTCCAAATCACAAAGCTATTCTCTCCTCTCTCTCTCTCTCTCTCTCTCTCTCTCTCTCTCCTCTCTCTCTCTCTCTCTCTCTCTGTGTGTGTGTGTGTGTGTATGTATGTATGTATGTGTCTCCATTTGTGCACAGTATGACTAAATGTCCTTACTGATGAGCATTTAAACTGTAAGTCCCTGAGAGCCTAAGATTGTATTGTTGTATGAGGGGCTCCAAAGTTTTAACTCAGTGCTTCTGAGATGTTTAGCCAAGTGCTCTAATGCTGAACCATATGTCTGTTCTCTGTGGTAGGGAGGTGCTTTAGTTTTGAAACTGAAAACCTATATAGAAATTTATGTCTAGGTGCCTGAGTCCTTTGTGTTTGGGTCATACTTTCTCTCTGAGATAATGTGATCAAAATCTTTATCACTGGCAAATAGAGGAAGCAGGAAAGGATAGCCAGAAATAGAAAGAGGATCTGCTGGTATTTGCTTAGCACCCTTCCCCTATGTTTTATGCTCTGCCACAGTGAACATTTCTCTTTTGTCCTGATTTTCACTTTCCTCCTTCACCACTTACAACTTTCTTCTTTGATTTTGCTCCCTGGCCCCAGCTCCTGTTTTCTAGATGTCAGTTAGGTTTGTACTGCAGGATTCTGTATTTGTTTGTGTCATGGTACTTCCCACATTTCAAAGACTGGTATCAGTTATATGAACTGGGATAAAGTTATATTTCCCTCTGTACCTCTATATTTAATTTGGAAATAATTTGCTGCTTCTCATACATTGCCTTTGGTAAGAAGAAAACACACTCATTGTTTGATCCAGTTTACAAAACTTCAGTGATCTGACATGTTTACAAAAAAAAAGCAGAAAAGGAAGCAAATAGAAAATGGGTTCTATTTTTTCACTCATTATTAGTAAGGATAATTTATTGACATATTTCTCTTCAGAGAACCAGGTGGCAAAGGGTCAAATTGTTACCACTGTCTCCTTTGGGTTAGGATGCTTACAGCTTCTCCTAGCTAAGCTCAGTCTTACTTGCTACATACCCCTCAATTAAGGGTAAGCAGAGATCCTGCAAGTCTAAGGAGGGATTATTCCTCATGATAAGGAAATCTACGTAGGAGACACAGGGGAGAAAGATCAATGCTGTTCTACAGCCCAACCTTTCCAGAGAAGAGAGTAATTCAAGAGTTTTTGTTTATCTTTCTAGAGCCACCAAACGTTAAGTCCAATTGTAAATCTAATGAAAGCTATGATTATGGCATCTAAACAGCTGTAAAGCAAGCATGTCTTCGGATAGAAACTTAACTTCACCAAGTTTAAATGTTCTTATTTGCCTTAGTAAGGTATTGTGCTTGTACAATTGTTTTTGTCTGAGTAACAGGTAATCTGAACAGGCTCATATATGACTTATAACATGGAAAACCATATTCTTGTTAACTGTCTTTCTTCATTATAAACTGTGATAATACTCTAGCTTTATTTTTATTAAAATTTTGATAGCTAAGTAAATTTCCATATAGTTCCATATTAAACATATCTATATGCAACTAACGTGCTATGAAGAAAAATTTTTCCTTATCCAAATAAAATTTAACCACAAATTACCATGGAGTGAAAGAAGCAATCTCAATTGAAACACTGAGCATAGAAGGAAAACATAAAATATCAGAAGGTCCTTTGGCCCACTTTGGACAAAGAACAAACACACATTCATTTATTTATTTATTAAAAAAGTGTTGAGTACCTATTATATACAAGGCAAAAGCTGGTATTAACAATGTATATTAGGATATGATAATAAAGATGGTTTTAAGCAGGACCAGTCCATCAACTTGATTATGTTTTAATGGCTGGTAGAGTGAAATGGTGGATGCTGTCCATTAAGGCTCTTAAAACACCCACAATCTTGGTAAATAATATGCACTGTAGTTATAGTTACATTTTCTTTCAAGGCTAATCAGTAATAACACCCTCACTGAGGTGCTTAGAATCCAAACCAGTTACAACTAAGGGTGAAGAAGTCAACTTGCAACATATGCCAGATCTCGTGTTTCCATCTAAATATTTGTGAACATTTGATGTGGTTATAACATCGAGTACCTAGCAGTATGCATCTTAAAATGCCATATTAAATACAAATGTATTGTTAATAATAAATGGAATAAAGAACAATTAATGTGGAAATTTCATTGAGGATATAGTAGTCCACATTATCTAGATGTAACTTTCCTACCACTTACTAAACTCATATTATTTTTGTTTTGTGTGCATATTTTACAATATGGGAGACTTGTAACATGGTATCACTCATTTTCTGATGAAATTTGGAACTGTGGAACAATGTTGGCTTTGTTTTATTTTATTTAAGAAATTAAAGCCATCAAAAATGATAAAATTGAAAAATGGAACTAAACACATGATATCATAATTCTTTTATTTTTTATTTCAAGCTCTTCTACTGTATTACTATAATGTCCTATTGTTATGGAATTCTTCAAACATGTCTCCTGTTGAATAAATTTAATCTAAAAATTTTAGGTTTTCACTGGTTATGGTTCATTTCTGTACAAGACTCAAGATAATGGTTTTAAGAATTATTGTCAGGTAAAAATAGCTTCTTTGATTCATACATGAAAATTCCAGATACTTCCTCTCATTAGCTATAATGCTAATATTCTCGATAAAGTTATAATATGGCAGAGATCTTTAAAATAATTGAAATATGTTAATGAGAGGGTAATATTTTCATGCTAAACTAAGCGTTGAATATCCACACATGAAAATAATTCCTTTATTACATAGTGATCTATGTTTTTATTTGCCTATATAGAAGTTTAATTGTTAACAGTAGAAAAGCTAGAACAATGTAGTGGCAACCAACTTTCTTGACATATACAGGCTTATGTGGACCAAACAGTCTTTCAGTTATCCCTGGCTTTTGCAGTCAGGAACTTCTTGTTTGTAGTGTCTTAAATGAAAGGTAAGGAAGCTATAAGAATAAGCTATGGAAAAAAAGAAAATATCTGAAAAGCAAAGGTCTTCTCTAATTATTCTGTTTGCTTTCTTTATTGAACATAGCCTGGGTGCTTTTGTGCCTCTAACAGTTTAGAACATATGGAACAGGTAGAAACAGCACAAAAGCACAGAAACATGGCTCTCACTTCAACCTCACAACCATTGCCACCAGCACTTTGAAGGGGCCCCGTGTCTTAATAAGGCGGGACTGCTCAGAAATACTACTGCTTCTATTCTCATAATTTTCAGGCAAAATAATGTCATTGAATTTGACAAAGAGCCAATAATGGCAAGCTCCCCTCTTCTGCATCTGTATGCCCCATCAACTAAACTCAGTGTTTCTTTGAACTGTGCAGTTGGCATGGGAGAGTTCATCTCTTATTCCTACAACGTTGTATAAGTCTTTTGAATATCTTCTTAGAAATGGGGAAGGGGACCTATGAGGAAAGGAATGGTAGATAAAAGGGAGACAGTTTCTGGAATTCTTAAACACCACCAAGGCACGGATAATTCAGTAATCTGGGGTGACCAAATATTTAGACTGCTGTCAGCTCAAAAAGTTTGTGACTGTCCTTGTCAGTTCCCCAAACATGTACTAGTGGATAATTTCAGATTGGCCTATTTAATGGGAAGAGGCACTCTTCAGTGACAAGGAGTTAAGTCAGGGATGACTGGAGCAGCAGCCATTGGTGGCAGACTCCAGTTTGGTCATGCTCTCTGACTGACCCCTAACTATATAGCTGGATAAGAAAGTGCATCAGTTATATGTGAAAAAGCATGTGCTGCCTCTCCAAAGTCCAGAAGTGCTTGAAAACTGTGGTGTATATCATTCAGAACAATCAACTACGTGCACAGAAGGAGTTTTATCATAACAAATAAATAAATAAAAAGTGGCAATTTCATCACACAGTTACACTGCTGTTTTCTTTTTTTTCTCTCGTTTTTTTTTTTTTTTTTGGATCTGTCATTTTTTTGTTTCCTTTTTTTTTTTCTTTTTCGTTTCCACTTTTGATTTTATTTTACGGAGGGCTCTGGGAGGGTAAAGATTTGGTCCGCTGACGATTAGTCACCCTCAATGATATATATATATTAGAAAAAAAAATATGAGCAGCAAGACTGTCTGGAAATAGATTCTGTTTGATGTAGCTAGTCTGTCTTTTCTGTTTTGCCCTCTTTCACAGCAGCCTCTGAAGCTTTCCGCAGCGGGGCTTTCTCCGAGTTGGCATGTCCTTGGCCAGAGTCTGCTGCACCACCGTTTTTGTGAGTCGTATGTTTTTCCAAATAGTTGAGCATCTCACTGAGGACCGTTTGGAAAGTGCTAAGAGCTGCACATATTGCTGGTGTCCCGAAACCATGAGTGATCAAACTGGAAACGAGAAGAAGTTGGGAAAATAGGTGAATACTTAGGAAGAGAGAAATCCCTTTATTTAATCTAGAACATTCCATCGAACGCTTACTGTGTTTGGTGACATTTCTGCTTATTATGGAAAACAATACAATTCAATGCTTCCCCTTGGTCATAAGAAGCTTAGGATCTATTGAGACAAAGGATCATTGCTGACAGACTGTATGTGTACATATTATTAGCAAATCTGAGTAACACGTGGTTTTACATCTCATTGGGAAGCAGAAAATGCATCTCTCTTGAAGCAAGGATCATCTTGCTTCCCAGAGAATGTCATGTAGGTAATGTGTAGGTGTAAATCACACTTGAGGAAGTCACTCTTGGAGACAAGCAAGAGGACTGACAGACAGTCATGTCTAAGGATTGAACATGGTTAGCACATGTCATATGTATCTATGATATTGTTACAATAAATTGTATGCCTATTTTGTATAACTAAAATGACTCATAAGAGAATCAACACTGGCTGAATGTGACTGATAGCTGGTTTCTCTGACTTCTTAATTCCTTCCTTCCTCCCTTCCTTCTGTCTTTCCTTCCTTCCTTCTTTCCTTCCTTCCCTCCCTCCCTCCCTCCCTCCTTCCTTCCTTCCTTCCTTCCTTCCTTCCTTCCTTCCTTCCTTCCTTCCCTTTTCCTTTTCTTTCCTTCCTTCCTTCCTTCCTTCCTTCCTTCCTTCCTCCCCCTCCCTCCCCCTCCCTCCCTCCCTCCCTCTCTCTCTCTCTCTTTCTTTCTTTCAAAGCAATAGTATTTTTCTAGACATAAAACCATCCACCTGTGGATTGCATTGCTAGCTTCTTTTTCTCTCCTGCTTTCGATAAACTAACCTGTCAACAGTAGAATAAAAACTAGATATAGATAATTCTAACTGCTTAAAATTATAGAAAATGGTTGTCCTCTATTTCTTCTCAAAAGATCTATCCATCAAACAAGTGAAGAGACTACCTTAATGACAGAGATAAGTGGAGGTGAAAAGAATCTAGACTCATAGCTATTGAGAAATAAAATTTTATTGTATGTAAGTTGCTCTCTCTGTCTTGGAAGATAACTAGTATAAACTAGTATGTGTATGCGGGAAATGTTTCAAACTCAGCATCAGTAGGAGTTCCAATTATAAGAGACATTTCTCATTGAACAAAACATATAACTGTAGAGTAACCCTCTTGTGACTAACCACCTACACTGTTCTTTTTTGTCAAATTGTCTTGAAGTGATACTGTTAGTTTTCATTCCAAAGCTTGTATCTTATAATAAGGAAGGCATATGTGGCACATGTTATGCATATATTATAACATAGAATACAACATTCTGTGTGTGTATATATATATATATTCCAATAAGTAAAGCTACTAACTGTGCAAATAAGGCTTATTAAAGTTACAATGACAATAGTAGTCATTGCTACTATCTTTAGCTGCTACTATCTTAGTATGTTACCCGATGCCAGATACCACTCTTAAGATATGTAATTTTCATCATCAAAATAATGAGATTTTAAAACAATGCAAACAAGGAATACAAGTTAACCTACTGACACACCTTAGTGAAAGTCCAATAGGATTAGCTTATTGTATTTTGATAACATCAATACATGAAAAGGATAAAAGTGATATTTTAGCTGTCAATTATAGATGTTGACTGTTATGATTGACAAGAGTAATTTTTTTTGCATGTCCTTCATTCTGCTCTAGACATTTCCAGCATTGTTGAGATAATTGGCAAAGCTTACCTTATTCCTGCCCTGACATTAATGTATGTTTAAAAAAAACCAATACTTCACTCACTGATAATCTAGTAAATAAGAATAGTCAAGACTTCAAGATATTGTTTGCTAAAAAAGTAATAAAACACAACCACAGTTCAATCACATGCATATGTTTTTGATGTTCTTTTATGTTGGAAACCAGGAGGGTTTATTTAATTCCATTTCTATAATGAAATAACTTCAGGGAGTCATGTGATGTAGGATATAACAGGTGTTATGTAATGTATGATATATGGAGTTGTGTGGCATTGTAGAAGAATTCATTTGGAGGCATTAACAAAAAGAGATTGTCTTGGGATAGGTAGTTAGCCCTGAGACTAAGATTTAAGCACGTTTGTTTGTTTGTTTGCTTGTTTGTTTGTTTATTTCTGAGTATACTGTAACTGTCTTCAGACACATCAGAAGAGGGAATCAGATCCTATTACAGATGGTTGTGAGCCACCATGCACCACATGGTTACTGAGAATTGAACTCAGGAAATTTAGAAGAGCAGTCAGTGCTTTTAAATGCTAAATCATCTCTCCTGTTCCACATTTTATTTACAATAGCTGAAGTTATAGTGTTTAGTTTTACTGTGAGCAAATGGTAAGCTCAACAGTTCCTATTTGAATTGTGAACGTACTATTGGTCATATTCTCAGTTCTCTGAGTCATCTCACTTATCTTACCTGTAACATCAGGAATTAGATACAACTATTTTCATTTTACATGTGAACCAAGTCCTAAAAGACGTAACTAAATGACATTTCCCCAAGAAATTGGGTATTCAGCATTTTGTTTTTAGCCTGAAGGTATATTTTACTCTTTTTATTTGAGAAATTGATTTGCCATGTTTTTATGTTAATTGATTGCACATATTTGTTCACCATATGTATGCAGTGCCCACAGAGTCTGGGAGAGGGCATTGGAACCATTGGAACTGGAGTTCCAGATAGTTCCCAGCAGCCAAGTGAGTCCTCAAAACTGAACCCAGGTCCTCCAAACAAGCAGTAACTGCACTTCTATGACATCTCTCCAACTCCCAAATCCATTTTCTAATATTAACTATAGTTCAGTTTTTTTCAGAAATAATTTTTCTCTCTGTGTTATGCTATTTGGCATGGAAAATGAATTCTTTCTAGTATTCTGTCTAAGAACAGGGCTTAAGAATATCAAGTAGATGGGGCTGGAGAGATGGTTCAGTGATTAAAGAACACTGAATGCTCTTCCAGAGGACTCAAGTTCAATTCCCAGCATCCACATGTGAGCTCACTACTGTCTATAATTCTAAGACCTCCTTACCCAGACATCCATGCAGCCAAAATACCAATTCACATTAAAAACAAAGGATATTAAATAGAGTTAGGTGTGATAGTATTTGCTTATAATCCAAATACTTGAGAGACTGAAGCAGGAGAATGAAATGTACATAATAATTGTCTACCACAGATACAAATCAAATACAAACTGGGTAGATATAAATGAATACTACAATGATCCATGGTCTAGAAAGACTTGTCATTAGATTTCTTAGCCTAGGAAGATTTATCATGGAACCAACTTTCTTCTCTTCAGAACATTCATCTGACCTTAGTTATTTGTGATGCCATCACTGCCCTCAATGGAGAATCACATCACATCAATTCTAGTCTTAGACTCTTGGCAACTTGAAAACATTATTTGAACTTATAAGAGAATAATGGTCTTATTAGAGCACATGTGTTCCCTCAACCCTTAGCTTCACATGAAGAGCATTCATAGTAGGAGGCAGAGTTCTCTACGAAATCAAGAACTTGATGAACTTGATGAAAGCTGAAAGACTAATTAGCTTTATGAAACAGTTCAAGGGCAACTGCCCAATATTCAACATAAGTGTCGCACTTTAAAAGCCACTTTTCGGCTGGGTGGTAGTGGCGCACGCCTTTAATCCCAGCACTTGGGAGGCAGAGGCAGGCGGATTTCTGAGTTCGAGGCCAGCCTGGTCTACAGAGTGAGTTCCAGGACAGCCAGGGCTTACAGAGAAACCCTGTCTCGAAAAACCAAAAAAAAAAAAAAAAAAGTCACTTTTCAACATGGAAATCAATGTGTAAATGTTATTGTTATCTTAATTTAACATTATCTGTGCATAAAAAATGCATGCTTTGTATGAGATAGTGTCAGCTGCAAGGTACGGGTGCTTTTCTAGCAGTTTCCAATGATATTTATGTATCCAGATAATTAAAGTATGATACAAGTGAAGTTTAAAAGCACTCATGAAACTACGTATCATTGCAGAATGATGGAAAGGGATACTGATACCGTCCTGTCATGCTGTTGATCCTACTCATTCTAGAATAAAATGAGTCTAATCTCCTCCACAGTGACACACAGTGTAAACTATACAGAAAAGGTAAAGGAATTTCAGTCCTAAATAGACTAAGATCGTATACAAAGATTTGAATATGGCGCCAGAAACACAGATCAATTAAAGCAAATGGAACTGCAGCAAACTTCGGCACACCCCCAAGGAGACAGCAAAATGAAAATGTAGCACATGTCATGGTAGAAACTACTACCAAATCATGAATGCAATGCGGGGTTAATATCCCAAACGTGTAAGGGATTCATATTCCTCAGTCACGACATCCAAGAAATCTCATTACGATAGGAAAGGTATCTAAACAGACATTTCCGAGAAGATAAAAGGACAATGGACCATAGGTTGGTGAAAAGGCAACTCCATTAATGGAGATGGAGACAGAGCCTCCATCCCTATTGCTCTTTGGAGGATCTGAGCGTGGATCCTAGCATCCACACTGAATAGTGTACAACCTCTAGTGACATCAGCTCCAGGGGTTCCAATGTTTCTGGCTTCTGTGGGCACCTGCACACATGTGCACATACACATACATACATACATACATACATACATACATGTTGTTGTAGGAGATTAATGCTACTCAAGATTGCCCTGGCGATGGCAGAGTGAGTTCCTCACTACCCGCCCCAAGGTTCTGGATTCCTGAATGAAAGACACACATATAGCCTTCTATTTTAATATACCTTAAACAGCTCAATGGCTGGGCCACTCCCAAACTTCGACACCTCCCCTCCTACACTCCAGATACACTTATTACTTACTAAAATTTATATTCCATCTTTGTTACCCTAGACACAGTTGGGGCAGGGGGCAGGGGCTGCTCTTCCCCTGCTCTTACATGATTGGTACTCTGTCTTCTGCAGCTCCCAAGCCTGCATCTTATTCCTTTCTCAACATAGTTATCTTCCTTCTTCTCTCTCCGTCCCTTGCCCACAAATCCTAGTCCCAACTCTGTCCCTGCTAATGGTTATTAGCTACTGGCAACTTTATTTACCAATCAAAACCAACTTGGGGCAGGGATCCTCGACATCTTACATTAGGATTCTTGTGCAATTTTGGGAACCAATTAACATGATACAAGTGTTAAACCAAATCTACAACACACACAGAGAGAGAGAGAGAGAGAAAGAGAGAGAGAGAGAGAGAGAGAGAGAGAGAGAGAGAGAGAGAGAGAGAAACACACACATAAATAAAAGTTAAAACAAACCTTCAAGAACTGTAATTAATCTGTAGCTTGCAGAAGCCAGAGGTGTTGGATCCTCCCTGGACCTGGGATTATAAGACATTGTAAGCAACCCAACAAAGGTATGGGTGCTGGAAACTGAACTCCAGTCTTCTACAAAAGCATTGTGAGCTCTTAACTGCCGAGTCAACTTTCCAGCCCTTAGGTATGGATACAGTAATTGACAGAAGGTTAAATGCTCCTTGGTTTCATTTGGAACTCTCTGGTCTCTAGAGTAATCAGAGTCAGCTTAAAGCTACATTCTGAGAACAAGGAATGAGAAACAACACAGAAGTAGATCCAGTGCTGGAGGCAGGTAATGCAAGCAGATGATGGATTAAATAGTAATTAATATACTTTGCTTTTTTTTTTTTTAAAGAACTTAGTCATTAAAAGTGTCAACAGCATAATTAATGGGGCTAAAGCTGTGTTAGAGTAGGGATAGTTACAGGTAGCCAAGTATAGTAGTGCATCCCTTTAATCCCGACACTTGGGAGGCAGAAGCGGTGGATCTCTGAATTTGAAGCCAGCTAGCTCTACATAGATAGCTTCAGGCTATCAAGGGATACAAAGTGAGACCCTGTTTCAAAAACCCAAAACAACAAAAATGAATATTATAGGAATTTATTATAGAACTTTCTACATGTGATTTAAAACCCATATTTTCTAAAAGATCCCTTCATAACTGCTAAATCATGAGTATCTTTTTTTTTTTTTTTTTTTTTTGAGGCAGGGAGACAGGGTTTCTATGTTTAACAACCCTGACTGTCCTAGAACTCACGCTGTAGATCAGGTTGGCCTTGAATTCACAGAGATCCACCTGTGTCTGCCTACCCACTGCTTGGATTAAAGGCATGCACCACCATGCCCAGCTTCCCTTTTCTATCTTCATAATTTCTTGACTATGTCCTAGCTACATCCTTTTCTTCATAACAAGTGCCTGCATATTTCTCTCTCCCTCATTCCCTTCCTTCCTCTCTCATTTCCTTCCTTTCTGCCTTTCTTTCTTGTTTTTGTTTTTTGAGACGAGGTTTCTATGTGTAACCCTGGCTATCCTAGAACTCAGTCTGTAGACCAGGCTGACCTTGATCTCACAGAGATTTGCCTGCTTAGTGTTGCATTCTTAGCATGCTCAGCAGAAATCTCTATAATACTATATTAATAAGTTTTAATTTTATTTTATGTATGTCAATGTCTACCTACATGTGTGCCTGGGCACTACCTCTGTGCCTGGTGCTCCCAGAGGTCAGAATAGAGTGCCAGGTCCCCTGGGACTGGACTTACAGGCGCTATGAACTGCCATGAAGGAATCTAATCCAAGTCCTCTGGAAGAACAGCCAGAGCTCTTAACCTCTAAGCCATCCTCTCTGGCCCCATTATTATAATAATAATGATTTCTTTAAGTGGATGAGTTTATCTAGTCAGATTCTATGTAAAATAGTTCTTGCTTTTTTGTAGTTGGGTATATTTTGACAAACACTTGTGTAACCACTCCCATCATTCACAAAATTTTCTCCTACCCATTTTTTTCAACCCTGACCATCCACTCTTGGAAAACTGATGCTTTAGTTCCTGTAGCTACAGATTTTGCTTTTCCTCTGAATGACATGTAAACTGAATCATAACATCCATGGACCTTGAGGCTGGCCTGCATTCACCAGCCTAATCTCTCTGAGACTTGTCAATGTTGTTAGATTTCCCAGTAGACTATTTTGTATGATTGAAAAATATTCCACTGAGTGGGCTCAACACATTTTCTACTGCATTCTACTCAACTCACTTTTTCATAGTCATTTTATCTTTTTTTTTTTTTTTTTTTTTTTTTTTTTTTTTCGAGACAGGGTTTCTCTGTGTAGCCCTGGCTGTCCTGGAACTCACTCTGTAGACCAGGCCGGCCTCGAACTCAGAAATCCGCCTGCCTCTGCTTCCCAAGTGCTGGGATTAAAGGCGTGCGCCACCAACGCCCGGCAGTCATTTTATCTTAAAAAAAAAACATAAAAAATACACAAAACTCATAGGAGAGATCCAGTTTCTTACCAGCATTGCCCAAAACATGAATAGTTACAATGCAGACATGGCAGCTGAAGTGGGTCTTGGTTTCCTTGGGGGAGGGGAGGCGTTGCAGTGTAACTGTATTTCCTTTCAAAACTGTAAGATGAGCAGCGTTGATGTAATTTGCTGTGTGATTTTCGAAACACGTGACAAAATGCCACGAGTTGGACCCAAAAGTAATCACAGTGACAGCAAGATGGGGTACACTTACAGTTAATTGGGCAGTGGCATCCAAAGTATGGATTTGAATGTAGTTGCCAGACTGCACTAAGCCATGTTGAAGGGCTGCAAGGCTCTCTCATTAACCCCCCTCTGCTCAACTTATTAATTAGTTATGAGATTGAAAGCATTCTGGAGTGTTTATTTGGCAGTTGGTTATTAAAATAGATAAATGAGTTCATGTACAGAATAATAAAATTAAAGTTCTGTAATGTCTTAATGTGAGAGCAAGCCTAACTGGTGGGCAAAATTCGATTTTATGAAATTTAGGAGTGTAATTATTTGTATATGCTAGGACCAGGGAGTGGAACTATTAGAAAGTGTGGCCTTGTTGGAGTAGGTGTGTCCCTGTGGGTGTGGGCTTTAAGACCTTCGTCCTCGCTGCCTGGCAGTCAGTAGTCTCATAGCAGTGTTCAAATGAAGATGTAGAACTCTCAGCTCCTCCTGCACCACGTTTGCCTAGATGCTGCCGTGCTCCCATCTTCATGATAATTGACTGAACCTCTGAACCTGTAAGCCATCTCCCAGCTAAATGTTAAGAGTTTCCTTTGTCATAGTGTCTGTTCATGTCAGTAAATCCCTAACTAAAATGAGATATTAAGGAAAACATGTCCATTTAAGTTAGAAAGATAATTAAGTGGTGTAGGTTACCAAGAGAGAGGTCTGACTCCAGAGCAGGTCATAAAAGGAAAGGCTTGAAATATCAGGAAATTTAAATGATAAATCAAGAGTTTAACTTAGGGGCTTGAACAGCGCTGATATAGTTTACTTGCTAGTATATACAAGGTTCTGGGTTCAACCCCAGAAAGACAAGAAAACAGAAAGAATTGTTGTCTGTTGGGATGGGCAGCTCCATCGACCTGGAACAATAACTATTTTCATTTTCTCTCTAATGGGATCCAGATCATTTGGTTTCATTTTCTTATTACTAATTTCACAGTGAGGAGAAGAAAAGGCCTGACAGTTAACTGTGAATGATGTAGCCCCTTGCTGAAAAAACAGTCAGTTGTAGTTTATGGCACCTGACTTTGGGGGGAATTGGGGATGTAACATATTTAACAGTCATCTTCTTAATTTTGTTCATGGTTTAAAAAAAGACCTTCTATTTTGCTAGGCTTTCCAACTAACATTCTCTAGATCTTCATTTGGCAGCCTGATAAACCTCTCCCTGTGCACTCAACTAAAGAAAGTGAGACTTTGCTGGATTCACAAGTTAAAAGCTCCGTTACCATTTTTCCTTAAGGATTAAGTTACTCACCCTCCAAAATCCCACCAGTTTCCACACTTCAGAGATTGGAAGGACACTATAGAGTCAAGCAGTGTTTTCTAGAAACACTGTGAATCTGTGTGTGAGTATGGGGCAGATGGCACACGTCTGCCCATGGATATGTTATATTTCTGTCGTTTACAAATTTGCACCTGGAGCTGGCAATGTAGATTTGTGGTGGAATTTTTCTGCCTGGCCCCTGGTTTGATGTCCAGCATAGCATCAATCAATCAATCAGCCAACCAACCATTCAGTTATTCATAAGTCAAGCAGTTCTCTACATGCCATCATCTTCTTGGTGAATAGGATTGACCTGATTAAGTTCTAATGATAGAACCTGCAATTTTTATTTATTTACTTTTTTTTAGTAATTTATTTTTTTGACACATTTTACTATTTATCCCTGACTGACAAAACTCCTCCTGCCTCTTAAATGTAAGGATTAAAAGCCTACACGACCTCTAGTAGTGTCTTTAACGTTTTGAAAAAAAGTGTATTGAATCATTGCAATTCATTATGAGTTGTTTTGTTTAGTTTTTGCTACTGGGGCTCAAATAGCCTAGGGTGGCTTCAGATTCACTATGTTAACTTTGGTTAAAGCTGACCTTGAGTTCTAGATTTCCCTGTCCTCACTTCCTAATTGCTGGAATTACAGGCATGTGTCATTATGCTTGGCTCAGTAGTTTCTAAGAGCAAAATAACAACAAAAACAAGCAAACAATAAAACAAAACCAGAGACTCAGAAACAATAGAAAAAAACAGACCTTTGTGTAGAACAGAAGAGTTTGAGACAATAAGTTATGGTTTTGCCAATAGGATGATAGTTACCATCCATGTTATGACAGGCTCTCTTTACATTTATAATGTATTTGATATTATTTCTGAAAATCTAGCAAGAAACAACTATATAATAATTTTTTTCAGATTTTCAATTTTCTTCATACTTTATGTATTGATTAGTTTGTTTGTTTGTTTGTTTGTTTTTACTCCTTGACAGGTTGTCCTGGGTACTATAGAAAACCAGGCAGAGGAAGCCATGGAGAGCCAGCTGGCAAACAACATTGCTTTTCCATCCTGCCTGATCACGCTTCAGTTCCTGCCTTGGCTTCCCTTCAGGATGTACTATAACCTGTAAGCCAAATAAACTCTTTCCCATCCATGTTGCTTCTGTTCATGGTATTTTATCATAACCACAGAAAAGCAACTAAGACATTGCATAATTCTTGGTTAAGCATATTGTTTTTTACTTGTGTTCAATGCCTTACCCACTTTTATTTTTGAAATATTGAAAGCATCAGTGCTTAGTTAGAATGTCCTCAAATCTAGGTAATAATAGTGTACATCCATCAGAAGAACCAAAGCTAATTTATTTTCCTTCATCTAAGTAAGTAGGGATCATATTCTGCTAGTCTATGCTGGATAAATGTTACCAAACTGGTTCCATATTTACCAAATTGTTCTTCAGAAATGCTGTATCTATGTCTGGCTTTGCCTAAGCATCTCTGAGATCTCCTCTGATGCCTTTCTGTTTTGAAAAGAGTTGGTTCTGGAACCAAGAACTTCACATGTATCAAGCAAACACTGATTTAATATCTATTAAAAATAAAGCAAAGCGACTTTACTGTTTTCTGCTGGACACTGGGCCACAGAGTTATGGCTGCCAACCACAGACAGGTTTTCCCATTTTTTTTTTTCAGGCTACAAAAATTGTTGAAAGCAGTCTATATATATCATTAGCCTCCACACCAGAAATCTGAACCAAGAAGGAAAAAGCAACCATCATTTAGATAGATTAAAGCTAATATCATTTTGTAAAATTTTAACTTATTTTTGGCTATACTGGGCATTGCATCCAAGACACTCCAAGTGTCAACCAAACAAGTAGCCAATCAAGAGCTATACCCACACCTCCAAATTTCTATACAGACAATGTTTGGATGCATAGGTCTCTTTCAGTCCATTCGTTTGGGTGCGTGAGAAGGCTGGAGTAACTCGGGGGTTGTTATCACTACTGTACTGTTACGTTATCTTACACCACTCTTGAGTGGTTGCTCTTATGGATCTTTTGATTCCTAGTGCTGCACACAGGGGCTTCTTGTATTCACCTCAGTTCTGCTCTTTTGTTTCTGGGAAGCATACAAGCTGCAAGACTCCAAGGGAGGACCAGCTTCCCATTTTGGTCACCCCCTCCCACCTACTTACTCATTGAAGAACAAGATTGAACTGTCATCTGAGACTCTGTGAGCATCCTTACCATTAGCATTAGGTGATGTCCGCCACAAAAGTGTATTCTTTCAAGCATGAGAACAACAAGAAGGGCAAATGTCTAGGAAATAACTCCAGAAGACACCTGCAAAGGGTTCTGGGTCTTCTCTGCCAAACTGTACTTTTGTTTAGCACCATGTAGATGAAGTTATTTTAGCTCCTGGAAGTAGCATTAACTTTTAAATACAGGCTAGGGTGAGAGACCCTTACCCTGGGGGGAAAAATTGGAAGCCTCTTTTTTTTTTGCTATAATTTGAGAGATATCTATGTTTCATAGTTTAAACCAGCTGATGATGCTTATTCCCTCCATATATTATCTTTTCCTATAGCCCCAAGTGCTTTGTAAATAGAATTTAATTAAGGTACATAATGAAAGTGTTTGGTTCCCTGGTGGTGGATAGTGGGGAGCCACCCAAATCTTCTCATCAGAGTGGCCTTGACAGCACTCAAATATTCCATGATTTCTTAAGCTCTTTTTGTTTTCCTCAACCACAAACACACATGAAAAAAATTCCCTTGCCAGCTTATTTCATTTTGTGGATCTTACCCTGGAGATGCTGATTTAATTGGTTTGGGATGAGAGGCACAGGATCAGCATTTATAAAACTATTCAAATGCAGCTTAAGTGCATCCAGGGAATTGGACTTATATCCCTAGGGCCAAAGAACACTGCTATACTGCTTGAATGTCTTCATCACTATCACAACCACAGCTATAGAGCTTCAGTTCTGGAGGAAGTTGGTATAATGAGATACAAAAAGTTTCCGTGACTGAGTTTTATAAACATGGAGCTAAGCAACATTTCAGCTCCAGGAAGGTTCAGGGAGCCAATGGATACAACAGTCAAATGTCCTTCAACTAAAACACTTAGTCACAAAAAAGTTTCAAGGACCTTCCTATGAGACTGGCAGTCTGAAATCTCAGGTTGGAGAAGTGTGGTTATAATGTCCCTAGTGGTTTGTTGCGTTGGGAGATGAAGGTCCCTCTGCCACGGTGAGTCCACACTTGTTCGATCAATTCAGCCTCATTGAGATCCCAGAGGGACATGGTCTTTGTGATCCCAGGTTGTTTTAATCCCGTTTATTAGCAAAATTGACTGATAATGAACAAAATATTAATTGCATGAAGGGAGAACCAAGTCTCGGCCTCATCACATTTTGAAGGTGATAAAACTTTGACATCTGCACTGAACTTTCCTTTGTATGGGAACAGATGCCAGAGGCTAAAAACAATTAGCTATTTCCATCGATTTATCAACCTAAAGGGCATCACATTTTCATTTTGAAAAGGGGGTAGGATAACATTAAAGTTAGGATAGGAGCCTTTAAAAGTGAATGTTACTGAACTTCTGATTCTTAAAAAAAAACGACTGTGAACTGGAAATAGAAGAAATAGGATCTTGTAAAAACAAAGTATGAGGGGTGATTTTAAATGGGATAATAACTCAAGTGTGTGGAAAGTATGTTTCTATCATTATCTGGAAGGATACTAGCTAAGACAACAAGCAATTTAAGTGCATCAACTTCCAAAAGAACGTACGGAGAAAATTAGACAGTTGAAATGTGTTCTCTAAATCCAAGCTTCTGCCTATGGATACTGACTTAGAACACTAGTGACCTTCCCCTGCTTCTGGTCATACCTGCCATCTTCCTGTGGTCACCTCCTCTACAGAAACCCCAGCAATATAAAAATTAATTGAATAAGTGTTATAATTTTCTCCAGTGCATCCATTGTTCAAAGACAGCCAATTATTTCCACTGGTTGTTAGCACATGTAGGGGCCACACAATTTCCTTCACAATTCAGGCTACAATTTCTAGAACTCTTTAAAAATAATTTCATAGACTAGATGGGCATTTTCTCCCATGGAATTAACTAAATATTTTGTGTATGTGTGTATATATGCTTGAGTGAACAAAGCTACAGCACATGCATGAAAGTCAGAAGAAAACTTGGTGAAGTCAGTTTTCTCATACCTTGTGGGCTGTGGCATAGGAACTCAGTTTTTCCAGGCCTGATGAAAAGCCCTTTTCCCCAGTGAGCCCCATGGAAGGCCCAAGAACTCTTTGAAGAAGGCTTGAGAACTTTGTCTCTAATGTGCTAAAATTAGCTCTGTACTTCATGATGTTTTGATTTTAGATTAAAGATTTAATCAAAATATTCATTTCTCTTACTAAAAATGTTTTTGCAAGATGAGCAAAACAAACTAGTTGTTTTTATTATTGTATTTGTTATTGATTGCCTTCCTAGCCATGGTCCTATCACAAGAAATCAGGAAAACAAACAAAAACAGCCATAATAAAATGTATACACTTGGGCAGGAGAGATGGCTCAGTGGTTAAGAGCACTCACTGCTCTTCCAGAGGATCCATGTTCAATTCCTAGCACCCACATGGCAGCTCTGTCTGTACTCCTGTTCTGGGGGGGATCTGACACTCTCACATAGATGGGCATGCAGTCAAAAGACTAATATACATGCAATAAAAATACATAAATTATTAAAAAATGTGCACACTGAAGGCTCCTAGGATGAGAGTAAATATGCTCACAGTAGGGGATGGCCTTGTTCTCTGGCTATATTGACAATGACAGAGCACTTAGAGTATCCCAGTGCATTTAACTGGAATGCCTGTCTTTTGCAGAACACCAAACGAAATGGAAGTGAGTAACAGGAGAAGAGGAAGCTGGGGACATGAGAGTTGGCTGCCTTTGGAAGCTGGAAACAAGATGAAATTGACTGTGTGAAGCCCTCAAGGAGACAGATGTTAGAGAGAGACTCCTATCAATAGGAGTAGGACATTTCTAATAGGCTTCTTACAGATAGAAGAGCAGGCTGTCACTAAAAGTTTTCAAGTCTGGAAAATGTGACAGCTTGGCAGGGATGCCAGGCAAAAAGATCTGAATGTTGAAGAAGAGTCAGAAATCGGAGGGGCCTTCCAACACTGAGACCCAACCAGGAAATGATAATCACAAGCAAGCATGTCTACATATTCCTTTGTTCCAAAGAGTAATAGCAATGGTATAAGAGTCCATTTCTAAAGACAGGAAGATATCAGTAGACTTTTTAACTTATACTGGAGAATTAAGCAGGCCTATCACTTTCCTTCTCTGGCCCATGGTCCTGGGCATGGGGGTGAAACTGTATAAGACATAGCAAGACCCAAGTGAAAGATGATCACAATATCATTTAATATGGGTTAGATACAACACATACAAAGATGAAAGACTTTTTTGTTTGCCTCAGGTAATTATCAATACTGTGTCTATTCTTTGTCATTGTATGTTTTTGTTTTGATCGACTTTCTTAGTGTCTTGCTACATCACCCTGGCTTTCTTGGTACTCATTATATAGCCTAGGCTGGCCTTGAACACATGGCTATCTTTCTGTGTCAGTCTCTCAAATGCTGGGATTATAGAATAAAGCCACAAAATCCAGCTTTATATTTATTTGTTTTCCATTAATTTTGAAGTTTCAAGAGAATGTACTGTCCCCTCATCTTTATACACTATCCATTGGCACAGTGAAGCCAAGCAAGAACTAAGATTTCAGTTTTCCAAGGTTTGTGCTGAAATAGAATTCTGGTTTTACTGACAGGCCCATCCTCTCTGAATTGAGTATTAATGGTGTTCTAACTTCTTATTTATGTGGACCCATGTGCTTCTGTGACCTCATACTCAAGAAGACTGTGAGAACATGAGACATAAGGAATGGACACATTTTTACAATCTATTTGAATCTCAAAAAATGAACTGTTAAGGAGTTCAGACAATTAGGGCTGTGGTTTTCAATTGAGTTGTCTGCCCCCTCCTCTCCTCCTGCCATCATGTACATAATTGACATCACTAGAAAGAGTCCATGAGATCAGCCTACAGATTTCAATCGTATCTCTTCCCCGCTCCTGGTAGGTGTTGTGGTGTCTGCTGTGTTTGCTATGACAATTCCTACTGTTGATGTTACTCAGTAAGTGATAAATGATGAATAAACCCGACTCCTGCCATGTTGATGGAAACAAGCGTCTCCGAAGGCTGTGTGTGACTGCTAAGAGTGGTCACTACTATTGTCACAGCTTTCCAGAGAACAATGATATGTCATCTGCAGTAAAAACTAGAGATAGTTATCTTTGGTTTACAGGGCCAGATCACCTCCCTTTCTACCCCGCCTCATTGTCTGAACACAGTCTGCTGAAAGTAAGCTACAACTCTCAAGATACTGAGTCCACAATCCTGCAAGGTATAATGTCAAGGACTCTGAAGACTTTGATTAAACAAAATAGTAACACAGAAGGAAGTTACTAATTACAGAATCTTCTATGCCTATCCAGTCGTGTTCCTTCCGCACTCCTTTGTCCAGCCAGTACTCAGCATAAATTGTAGAGAACCCTACTCTGCCAATTGCCTGTGTTAACTGCAAGGCAGACTAGCATGTTTCTCTTGGTCCTCTTTCCATTATTACCAGTTGCCACCGACAGCAAACTCCAACAGCAGCAGCAGTAGCAACATCATCAACAACAAAAAGACACACTCTTGTTTAATGCATTTTTACCCAGATTATTAGCCAAATCATATATGAAGAACCTTTGCAATATATTATTACCTAAGTCACAAATTCACACATTTTTTTTACTGCCTCTTCTGAAAAATGAATTTGTGGTCCAGAAAGATGATTTGGGAGGTCAGTGCTCTTGCTGCAGGCCTGATTTCCATTCTGAGGAGCCAAATAATAGAAGAAGAGAACCGACTACAGCAAGCTGTCCTCCAACCTCCATGCATGTGATAGAATGTGCACAAATACATGTTTTAAAAGATGCATCAGACATCTGAGTCATATTTCTTTCAAATGATGAGATAAAATGCTAAAAGCTAGGAAGGTCTTAGGACTATGTTTCTCAAACCTAGCTATCAGACTTGGAAACTAACATAAATCCCACAGTCCCATTTTTGATACATTGGCTATAAGCCTTTAGGGTTGTAAAAGAGCTTCATCGATAATTTTGCTATGAGGCCAAATTGAATGACCACACTTATAAACTACATAAGTTTTTAAGGGCTGGCCAATGAGCCATCATTTACTAACCTCTTGTTAAAATGTTTATTGTTCAAATTGTGAATTTGTTCAATAGTTACATTGGTAAAAATGCTAGTGCTGTTTTTAAAAATGCATGCAAAGTGAAACCATGCATACATTTAAATCCTATGAATCTGCATCAGGAGCCTTCAATCTGGGTTGTAGCTGAAAATGACAGCTGTGTTTAAAATGATATAATTTTGACATAGGAAAGAGTGAAGCTACATACTTTCGGTTATTTATAGAAATTAGCACAAAATGGATCAAAGACCTAAATATAAGATCTTAAAATGTAAAATTCTCAGAAGACAGCATAGGAGAAAGCCTCAAGACATTGGATTCAGCAAGTATTCTCTGATGTAAGGCAGAAAGCATAGACAATCATTGTAACAATATACAAATTAGTCTACAACAAAAACCTAAAAATTTGCTTCAAAGACACACATTCAGTAGTAGGAAAAGGCAACTTTTTGAAGATAAGAAAGAATTTGCAAATTGTGAATCTAATATTTACTATAAAAGGTTAATATAAAAATAAACAATGGTGTGTTTCAGCATAGCACAGAATCAGTAACCCAACGAGGAACTTGAGACTAATGAATATATGTCCATGACAAATGACTAACAAAACCTACAAACACATGTTCAAAATCATTGATCCTTAGGAAGATGCAAATTAACAGTGCAGAGAAAGGTGAGTTACTATTATTTTTTTTAAAGTCAACAGGATGTGTTCGAGAGGATGTGGAGAAGTACAAATCTTTGTGCAAGCTAACAAATATAATAGATGTGAGTACACTCATATTGGAATATTATATGGTCTTCAAGGGAAGGGAATTATGACGTATGCAGTAACAGTTATGCACCCGCAGTAAAGTGTGCCTGATTAAATACGTAGTCATAAAAGACATCTATTGTATAATTGGCAATCAGAGCCACAGAAATGAAAGGTAGGAGGATGTGTTCTGGGGCCAGAGAGTCAGGGAAATGGGAAGTTATTATAAGTGGATATAATGTATAAGTTTTGTAAAATACAAATTCTAGGAGCTTCTTCTCACAACAATGTAAATATGCTTAACTATAGAGCTGAATTCGAATGATAAAGAAGATGGGGTGTATTTTATGTTTTTAGTATAAATTACAAAACATAGACTTTAGGAAATTTTCTGCAAAATGAATTTGAAACCCAGTGACTTCCGGTATCCTAAGAAACTAGAGGGCTTTATACAAATAAACAGTCTGGAATGTGAGAAAAAGTAAATCAAAATTCTGATAGATGTCTAAAAAGTAAAATAAACAAGAAATCACAACTGAGATACTCAAAGTCCTCAAATATAAACACTAAAATTTACATATGCTATTATTCTAAAGTCATTATTAATTACTGTATTTATTAATTGCTCTTAAAACTGTTATTATACATTTAGTGTATTTAAGTGTGGAGCTTAGAACATTTAAACATGTAGTTTTATGTTTCAAATTGTGATTGAGAATCTATAGCCACATATTTTGAGAGCTTTGAGTCTTAGCTATAATCTCGTTCTTTCTGGGAGCAGAAGCAGCCAGTTACCAATTTAGTTCTTTCAAGACAAGATTTCTCTGTGTAACCTTGACTGTCCTGTAGACCAGCTGGCCTTGAACTCAGAGATATGCCTACCTCTGGAGAACTGGGATTAATGGTGTGCTTCACCACTCTCTGGCTATTTAGTTCTTTAGCTCCCTGGTAAACACCACCTTGTTACCATAGTCTAAGTAGCAAGGTAAATAAGAAAATATAAAGCTCATAGGAGTGTTGCTCACTTCTTATTTTAGAAATCAGAATTTGCTCTAGAAAGTTCTGTGGGCTGGGGAGATAGATGGCTTACAGGCAGAGTGTTTGCTTGTTGTAGAAGAATGAGAACCAAAGTACGACCCCAGCACCACATAAAAAGACAGATGTGTGTCTGGGCTGGGGTCTGTAACTCCCAGCACTTAAGGAAGGGAGACAGGAGAATTGCTTTGACTAGCTAGGCAGCCAGTCTAGCCCCAAAGGATCAGGCTATGAATTCAGTGAGAGACTCAGTCTTAGGAGATAGAGCTTGAAAAAGCAGGAGCCTAGATATCCTCCTCTGGGCCCCATGCCCACCTGCACATAGAAAACACACACACACACACACACACACACACACACACACACCACACACACCACACTTGTGGCATTAAGTTTGTAGCTTGCAAAAGTATCAACAAACTAGCAAGCCTGTGCTGAATATTGCAAGTCTTCTACCTATTTATTTCCTTCAGAAACTGATATTCAGGCTAAAGTCCATTTTTGTTCTGGTCCAGAAGAGATGAGGTCACTGTCAGATGATGATATCAGCATGCCTAATTAAAAATAAACTCATCCTTATGGTGTAGGCTCCTGCTTCTCTGCATCTCTATAGTAAAATCCGTATAAATTTGTAACTTTGCAAACATCGTTAGATCCCAATTTAAATTTAAATAAAATAAAATAATAATAATAATAATAATAAAAAAAAATAAAACTTAACATGTGAATCTAACAAACCCTTTAATGTATAAATATACACAACTGTGGAGATAACCCTGGGAGAACCAATTCCTTTTAAGCTTGCATCATTGCTGGAGACAAGCAATACAGCATTTACTAACTGTTAAATTTATATCCTGTCTCATGTCAGCTCATTGCTACACATAACACAGAGATTTTATATAGGAACACAAGCCAAAGTTTGAAAGTCACCCCACATAGCCCATCTCACACATAATGGGACCTGAGACTGAAAGTGGCTCTCATGATTCTAAAACCTTGTGCTCTGAAATGTCTAGACATTCTTTTTCCTCGTAACTTTATTGCACTTGTCCCTAATGCTTCCTTTGAGAGGCAGATAAAATTCTGAGAAACATACACTATGTCTTGCATGATTTTGAAAAATAAATCCTAAATAGAATCTGAAAAGACTGTGTTTGTGGGACCTCGAGTAGAACTGTGGCAAATTAAGAGAAAATACGGTGTTTACAACGCTCCGTTTGTACAAACAAAATTACTTAAGCATTGATTAGGAAGATAATTGTGCATCATCTTCAACTGTCTTTAATCCTGAGAAGCTTTTCTGTTTGTATTAGTCGGTTTGGGGTTTATTTATTATTATTAATTATTATTAATATGCCTAGCTGTATTCTAATGAGAGAGGAAAGAGTGAATTTGGATGGTTGGGAATATGGGGGAGGAGCTGGGAGACGTTGTAGTAGGGGAAACAATAGTCAGAATATGTTGTAGGAAAAAAATTATTTTCCAAAAATAGTAAAAGGAATTTTTTTTAAATATTAAAAGATTATAGGTTGATTGCTTTGGGTTTTTCCTTTCAAAAATCTAATAAACAGTTCTTAACCTTAAAAAAAAAAAGAATTTAAGCAGGTATTGGAGACACTTTCAGTTCTTGTGTATATTAATTTTGTTTGCTCATTTTTGAGATAATGGCTCTCTAAGTACTCCATGAACTATCACTGAACTTTCTCTCAATGCTTGGTGCTTCGACCTCTCAAGAACTGATATTAATTATATGTGTGCCCACCATCTCAGCTTATGAATTAACCTCTCCTTAACATTGTTTATATTTTCCACCAAATGATGTCCTAAAAGAAAATAAAATGTTTTATTTTTTGTATGAATGAGGAATATTGTATAACACTATAATTTTAGAGTTTTGAAGTGGAAAAATATCTAAGCAGTGACAATTTTTTTTCTCTTAATAAATCTAGAGAGTAAATTAAATAGAAAGATAGTCTATATATTTCCAAAGTATCTCAGAATTGAAAACTTAAAGTATGCTTTTAATAATTCATCTCAGTATCATATGTTTAAGAACCATTTATGCATGCCTAGAGAGATGACTTAGTCGTTAAGAGCACTGACTGCTCTTCTAGAGGTTCTGAGTTCAATTTCAGCAACCACATGGTGGATGGTGGCTCACAACCGTCTGTAATGAAATCTGCTACCCTCTTCTGGTGTGTCTGAAGATAGCGACAGTGTACTCATACATCAGATAAATAAATAAATCTAAGAAAAAAGAATCATTTATACTTTCTAAGTTTATAGAAATCATTAATGTACTCCTAAAGATTTAGTCATTGATATTTAGTTAATTTCAATCAGATCTGTCAACTTAACAATTTATCCTATCAACATAAATAACTGTTTAAAAGATTTCAGAATCGTGGACAAAGATTTCTTAGTATTCCTTGATCTAATAATATTCACTTTCATGAAGCCATAGTTTCTTGATAAATATAAAAGGTATTAAATTTTCGGATCTGAAATGCTTCAATCACTATTTTCTTAACTTGATGGCCTCAAATATTTAGGCTGTCACTGCTGTGGTCTAAATATTTGTGTATTTCTCTCCTCAAATTCATACACTGAATCTGAACCTCAATACAATGCCAAAAAGAGCAGCCTCAGGAGGTGATTAAGTCTTGGAAGGTTGGATTTGTGTCCTTAAGAAGAGTCTCTTGGAAGTTTGTTGGCCCCTTTCACCACACAGTACTGAGTTAAAGGATCTGCAGAGACAGTCCTCAGCAGATACTGATTCTGCGAGCAGCCTGCTCTCAGTCTTCCCAGTCCCAGAATCTAAACTATGCACTTATATCTTCTATCCACCATACAGTTTAGAGTATCTTGTCATAGCATTCCAACAGAGTCGAACAATCATTATTTTATCAATATAAGTATATCTCTAACTGGAACTACGATGGCAGCACAGAATCCTGGAGGGCTGGGTGTGGTTTAGCTGCCTAGACTCTAAGCAGATGGGGAAAGCTGTCTTACCTGAAATGTGTTAAGTGCCTCTGGATGTCAAGGTCTAGAATGGGAGTAGGTCTGGAGGATCCCAGTGGTGATCTATCTTGGCTCAGGAGGTCTTGGAATTCTTTACAAATTTGCCTGCAACAGAGGTTACAATGTTTAAATGAACTTCTAATTTCATGAGATATTATCTATCAAAGTCTGTTTCTCACTTTAAAGGAGACCAGGAGGATTTTTCAGTCAGCAGTCTCAAGCTCCATTGCACTGACTTTGCAGGGCCAGAAGATAGTAACGCAAGACACTGACCAAATCCATGTTCATTTTTAAAGTGCATCTTTACATGTTAATCGCAGGATAAAAGAAAATTCATACGAGAGAACTGTAAATAGCAATTGTCTTTCAAAGTTTACAAATGTGTGTGTGTGTATTAAGAAAATCACATCTATAGACAATTTTAACTAAAGGCTTACATCATTCAAAGTCATAATTCAAGTTAACTTTGGAAAATTCTGTCCCCCAATATAATTTGCTTTTTGACTATTTTCATGTCTCGGTGTTTGAAGTTGATGATCTCTTAATCCCAGATTATTTCACCAGTCTTAAAAAAAAAAAAATCTCTATGCACTATTCTGTTACAGCTGGTACTTTGCAGATCTTTTCCTGCCATTCTTCTTGTCTTATATGGTTATGAATTCTAGCCTATGAGTAATCAAAAACATTGCTGTGTATCATAACTATCAGTTAAGCCCCTGCAGAAACAATTGTAAAGAAACATAACAGTTAAGAAAATGCTATTTTAAAATCTTTGTGTGTGTTGAGTGCACGCACGTGTGTATATGGGTGTTTTTGTGTGTGAGTGTGGGCATGCACATGCCATGGTACAATGGTGGAGGTCAGTGGACAGCATAAACATCAAACCTCACCTTCCACTTTTATAAGAAAGTGCCTCTGTTGTTTTACCCCTGCACACACACAAGAGTAGCTGGCCCGTGATCTCCTTGGATTATCCTGTCTCTGCCTCCTATCTGACTGTAGAACCAATGGGATAACAAAAACTAGTACTTGGTTTTATGTGACTTCTAGGAATTCAATTTAAGTTCTGTATGGTTACAGTGCAAGAAATTTTTATCCATGAGCCATTTTCCAGGCCAGAAAATATGTTTTAAAAATATACAAACAATAAAATGAATGAATGTAGCAGCTATAGGATGAAATCAATAAATATGAAAACATTTTCTAAACATTCTTCATATATAGAAGAGAATATCTGATATTCAAGGGGTAATATAGTTATTTTGTATGTTTTTCTGTTATTATGTGGAGGTTATTGTAAAATACAGCGGTTTGGGGCTGGAGAGATGGCTCAGCAGTTAACATCACTGACTGCTCTTCCAGAGGTCCTGAGTTCAATTCCAGCAACCACATGCTGGCTCACACCCATCTGTAACGGGATCCATGCCCTCTTCTGTTGTGTTTGAAGAGAGCAATAGTGTATTTATATACATTAACTAACTAAATAAATGTTTAAAAAGAAAACACAGGATGCAAAATCATATATACAGTGGTTTGGCTTGCTTATCATTACGAGCAAATGCAGAAAGATCAAATCACTCCAAATGACCATTAGGGTAATAATAATTCTGCTTCAAATCATCTGACAATTATTCATTTAATAGGTGACAAGAGGGCTGGGTAGGTGACTCAGCAGGTGAAGCTGTTTGCCACTGAGTGTGAGGTGTCAGTTTCATTTCCTGGATCCACATGGAGGAGATGAGAACCAACTTCCTGAAGGCTGTCTTCTGACTCCACTTGTATGCCTGCATATATGCACACATGTATGCATGCACTGTGTTTGTGCATCCACGAGCATGTGCGCACATACACATACATGTACACACAGACCATTTATTCAGCTCTGCTCATTGTGCCTTTATTCATAATCATCAGAAACTGGAAACAACCTAGATATCTCTCAACTGAAGACTGGATAAAGAAAATGTAGTACATTTACACAATGGAGTATTACTTTAGCTGTTAAATCTGCAGACAAATGGATGAAACTAAAAAATAAAATCAACTTGAATGAGGTATCCCAGACCCTGACAGACAAACATGGTGCGTACTCACAAGTGGATACTAGTGGTTAAGTAAATGATAAGTTGCAATCTGCAGAGACTTAATAACAAGGAGGGCTTTAGGAGGAATACATGAAACTCCCTAGGAAGGGGAAATAGAATAGATTCTGTGGGTGAACTGGAGGTGGATGGGGTTGTGTACACGGTAGTGGTGATGTGAGAGTGTGCAGGTGGAGACAGCTGGAACTAGGAATTATGGAAGGGGGGGTGTGATGTGTGGAAACTTAGTGTAATGAAAACTTCCTGGAATCTGCGGTTGACCATAGTAAGGACGCCGAATTGTGGATGATAAGGAATATGAACTGGTCATCTTTTGTATCAAGGCAAAATAGTGATGGGCTAGGGTTGCATTAGCCAACAGACAGAAAACTGACAAGAAGGCCTCGTGGTTGAGGACAGCATCCAAACAGTTCACTGAACACGGAGAGGTAGAGAAGGTGCCTGCATGGAGCCTTCACCCCTAGTCTCTTTGCTGTGGGCAGGTACTCTGTAGGTTAAGAAAAGTGAAACCTGGATACCAACCCAGCGCGGGGGGGTTGTGTGTGAGGGGGAAACCTTTGACCTACAATCGGTCCTGTCTGCATAATGTGCTGGGGAAATGACTGTGCAGAGCTTTTGGGAGCCGCCAACCAATGTCTGGTTTAACTTGAGGCTGTTACCACAAGAGGGAGCTCATGCCCGACAGGAACTTGGGTAGCCCAAAGACCTAGGATAGGTACCTTGTGTAGTTATCATCACCTATGCTTCCTCTTGCTGTAGATTGGAGTAGGTGCAGAGACCCACAGCCAGACATTATTTGGAGAGAGATTCTAAATTGCAGATCTCTATTGAGTCCCTTCCCTCGGAGCTTGGGAACCCAGTGGAAAAAGGGGAGGAAAGAGGGTAGAATTAGTTGCGATGGAGGACGCAAGGAAAACATGGTCCACTGAATCAACTATGAAGGCTCTCATGGGCTTACAAGACTGAAGCAGCAAGATCTGGGCCTGCATGGGTGTATGCTATATCCTCTGTGTATGCTATGTCTGTTCGCTTCGTGGTTTGTGGGACTCCTAACAGTGGGAGTGGGTGTGTCTCTGATTCTTTTGTCTGCTCTTGGGACCTTATTTTTTTTTTTTAATAGATATTGAGACTCTTTTTTTTTTTTTTTTTTTTTTGCCAAGTGTGTTGTTAGGAATTTACTTCATTTTTATGGAACTCCTTTCTCTGAAGTGAAACTGGATAGTTTTCAGGATAGTAACTGAGTTTAAATAATTGAGTGCAACTTTACTTATCTATTTGGTGGCATTTCGTGATGCCACCATCTCCATGGTTCCATGTTACATAAGACTGATACATTGCTACATTTGTTTTATATTTCTAATAAAAATGTAAATATAGCCTTATGCTCCAGATTTTTTGGACCAAGGATATGAACTCTGATGCAATACTCCATCATTACAGTCTTTTTTTGTCCCCCACAAAGATTAGACTAGTTTCAAGTCAAGTCTTCAGTTTTCTCTCAGATTGAAGCATATTTTAAGGAACTAAACACCAACTATTATTTAGATCATTGAATAAATCAATGCATAGTTTTACAGTTCGACCTCGTTCTTGCCAAGACAGCATTGCAAATTATAGTCAAATTGGTGAGTGAATAGCAAAAAGCAAAGCTTGCAAGCTTGAACTCTTGTTGGATAATTCAGCACAGTACAGCGCTCTCTAGCTATCAATTGGATTTTATAATCTTGTCACTTATTTCGAGGACACAGGACAGCTGATGTCCTTAAATACAGATGACAATCTTGTAGGATTCAGTGGTAATTACCACCCTCTCCACAGGACAGTTAGGGAATTATTATTTGGACTACTTTCACTCTTATTTAAGTTCTCCTTTCTGAAGCTGAGATATGAAAAGACTCTTTTGTCTGGAAACAAAACTGTCATGTTACGAATTATGTAACAAAGATGATCTTCAGTGACTCACAACATTCTAACTTTGTCCCTTACGTCATTGTCCTTAAGGAGGTTAAAAATCTTAGCAGATTTATGGATTTAAAGTTTGGTGTTTCTACTGATGATCGCTATTAAAGTAATAACATTTAATTAAGATCACTGGCTGTTCTGACTTACCTTAACATAGATAAACTATTAAGCATATTTATTTATAATCCAGTGAAGAAGTTTTCTGTGTTTTCTTTCAACCAAATATTAGATATCATGTCTGGTTCAAAATGCATCTAGTTTCTATCTTTCTGCTGAAACAATTACCCTAATTATATCAAAATATTTGGTAAATTACCGAACACTAGAAACAAAGATACTTTAGGAGGGTAAATGCATGTAACCAAATTTTTCTGTGTGTATTTTACAAATTGTCCTGAAATACAGTGAAATATATTATTCACCAATGATGGAAATCAGTGATTAGTTATGTCACTGAAAAAAGTTTGTATTTCATGTAAATTTGGAAATTTTATTATATTTTTCTCTTTCTCGTGTGTGTGTGTGTGTGTATGTGTGTGTGTGTGTGTGTGCATGCATGTACATGTGATAACACACAACTGGACGTTGGATGGTAACTTGCAGGATTTCTTTCCATCACAGGAGATCTTGTATTGAACTCATATTTGTGAGCATTTGGGGGTAAGTGACCTTAGCTGTTAAGCCCTCTCATTGGCCTAGTTTCTGCAGATTCTAATAGGAATTGTCTTGATAGTCCAGTTTCTAATCATGTAAACCTTGATGCCTTCATGCAGATGGTAGAATTCTGGTAGAATTTATTTTGTTGCTAGAATGTGAGCCCCCTTGTTTTTAGAACACTTGTGTTTTTAGACTGTCATTCAAAGGAGACAGGAAAACTGACGATGAAGGTGCACGGAGTCATGTCCACAGCACTTACTTGGTTGCAAGGATCATCTTTTTTCTTGCTGTCTGTTCTTTCTGTTCCATATGTTGTCTGGCAAGATGTTCTCCTACTGCCTTGGCTGGAAACTCTGTTTCACATGTGTAGCCAAAATCCCGAGCCAAGTGCAAAGCCTCACCTGTTGACAGAAAGCACAAGTCACTGGCTTATCCATAGTTGACCTTACAAGGGCAACACTGTGAGTTTTCTCCAGCTCTCAGACATGACTGTGGTCAACTGCATCATTTTGTTTCTATCTAATTTCAACAATATTTCTATCTAGTTTAAACAAACTTGGGTGTGTGTGGGGGGGTAGGGGGTTGGCATCTGTGAGGCATGGCCATGAAAACGAAGGAACCGGAACTTTCCAGGTAAAACAGAACGAATTTGTGTCTCAGGAGTTTTGCCTCTTTCTTCTAATCTAGTGTCTCACTCCACCACAACTCTACTCACGATCACCAATGAAAAAGCTCCATATATATATTTATATATATTATGTATATATGTATGTAGTCATTATATATTTGTTGTTGCTCAGACCAATGTCTATAATCTATAGACAAGCCATTCTGATGACTTTTCCATGAGACTGCTCAAACTATACAGCAATGAACTCAAAAGACTTTGAAAGTTATTAGTTTACAAAATGAAATACTTTCATGAATTTCACACTGCAGTGTTAGAGATAGTTTATTATATGACTATAATACTATCAACATCAAGCCTTCCAGAAGGCTCTGATGTACTGTACTGCTCTGGAAAATGCAGAACACAGCAGAATCATAAACAACCTCTGCTTGCCCATAAAATATTGAGTGCAAGTAAAATTTTAATAAGTAGTATAAAAATATCTTACTGAGAGAGTCATATTTACCGATGAAAATCATTCTAGAGTGTAAAGGTCAATGTTTCTAAAATTGCTTAATCAAAAGTCTTACCTGACAGATAAATTTTATCTAAAAATCCTAATTTCTGACTGAGAATCGAGCTTACTTAGTGGTAAGCTGCTAGCCTAGAAGGCAAGAGATATAATCTCTAGAAACATGCATGCCATTGTGTGCCAGGGCTTGCACACACACAAGTATGTAAAATATAAAATGTATAAATATGTGCACAAGTATATAAATCAAACCTTGCTACGTATGTGCTCAGTGGTGACTTTATTCAGGGCAGTCTTTTTAAAATTTTTGTTTTATTGCTATATTGACATTGGTGTTTTGTCTGATTTTATGTCTGTATGAGAGTAGCAGACTCTCCAGATCTGGAATTCCAGGCAGTTGTGAGCTGCCACATGGGTGCTGGGACTTGAACCTTGGTCCTCTGGAAGAGCAGCCAGTATTCCTAACTGTTGAGTCATTTTCATGGCATGCTTAATCAGATGTAACAGGAAGACAGAACGAGACTTAAAATAATGGTTTCTCTGGCCTGGGGATGTAGTTAAAGAACTCGCCTAGCTTGTATGAGGCCCTGGGTTTGATCATCAGCTTGACACAACATCAGGAAGCTACAGAGCAAGTTTGAGGCCAACTAGACCACATGAGACCTTGTCTGAAAACAAGGGGTGGGGAGGGTGATGACTGAGTGGGTAAAATTCTTGCCACATAAACTTGAACACTGAAAGTCAATCCCTGGACCAACATCAAGATGGAAGGCGCAAGGGATTTCCAAGATTGTCCTCTGACCTCTATCTAGCATGTTTTCCCACATGTGCATGCACACAAACACATGCACACACACGTACACACACACTTGCAAATATAGGCACACACACCCAAACTGGAATAGTCATAGAAAGTCTAGCAGCCATAACAAGAAGAAATTAAGTACTACAATAGCAATTTATGATTTTCATTACATCTTTATAAGCACTGTATACAATACCTGTCCATGTGTATTGGTGTTGTAGAGATAGGAGATGTGGTATCACAAATATGAAATGGTTGGTAATGTGTTTTACAGAAGTAAGAGAAAGTGGGAATCATAGGGCAGGGGTTACCCAATAGCCACATAGTTAATCAAATGTTTCCATATAGAAGTAAAAAAGAATCAGGCTTGATGACAATATCATGTGATCCTCATTTAAAAACTGGCCAACCTAACACTCTAAAAAGTTATGGACTTGAACTTGCTGTGTGCTCCTAAAACAGGAAACTTGTTGATGAGTAAGCACGAGGCGTGCATAAAAATGATAGGAGAGATTAAGAGGAGAGACAGTCACAGATATGAAAAGGTGTATACAAACAGATCAGGTGACATCAATAAAATATTCTAAGTAAAATACTGTTTTTCTATTAAAAACAAGGCTTTTAGTTCGGGAAAACTAACAAAGCTAACAGCTATAAAGAACAGAAAGGCTGTTTAAGAATGCAGAAAGCTGAGGAACTAGTGTTCAGGATGTAGTTCCCCCTCCCCCGAAGTTCTCTTAAACTTTCTTACAACTAAAAATTTTAGTCAATTTTTTTTTTCCTCAGACACATTTTTAAAAAGCATACAGAAAAGTTGGAAGAATTTTACAATAGAAACCCCATATATCTATTCTTCTTATACCAAGTGTACTCTGTCACGTGTCAAGTAATTAGACTGCAACTTTATTCATGCTATTTTCAGAGGAAATTCTAAACTTCATGCCTTTTAAAAAAGTATCAGTTTGTGTATAACTGAGTTTCTATATTTAGTCTCTTGAGATTCTCTGACACCCCCCATCTATGCTAAATAAGAGATATAAGACTAGGGATACTTTAATCATGACTTTTTGGTATGATGTGTATATATGTTGGGTATGGGTGAGGGAAAGAAAGAGAGAGCATATCAAGTCAGATTTGGCACACGCTAGGCAAGCATTTGTCCCACTAAGATGCACCTTCATCCTTATTTACATACTTCATATCTACAGGCTAGACATGAACAGGCGGAGCTCTGGGGGAGTGCCTGAGTAGTTGAACATGTGTGTTTGCTCTCAGAGAGGATGGCAGTCTCTTTCCCAGCACCTAAGTGGGATGGTTCACAACTGCCTGTAAGTCCAGCCCTTCTTAGACAGCAGTATTCTTGTGCACATCCCTACACATAGACACACACAATTCAAGCTAAAAATACATATTTTCAAAAAGATTTTTTGGGGGGAGGAGTGACTTTTGTCTATTTCAGAAAAGAGTATTTGAACAAGGAACCCTGCTGTATCTGATTCACAGATGTAGTTGGGAACCTGCATGAAATTTTCCATGTGAACGAGTATCAACCAATGTTTTTTTTTTTTTTTTTTTTTAAGTAGGCAGTTTCATTGGTGTAAATTTGTTTAAATTTTATTCATCAATAAATGCTAATATTACTAGTGTTTTTCTCCTTTAATCTTGCATTTTATAGACATTTCTCTCCTTCTGACAATATAAGACTTTCCAGATGACCCTAACTCAATAGGAAAAAAACATCTCAATGAAATAAGTGTATCATTGAAGTAACAGATAGCGTTTTGTGAATTAGCTGACTAAGGCATGCCCCACACTCTACAAATGAGAAATACTGGGACTTGTGTGTATGTTTTTATTTTTATATAAGAAAATATCATTGCCTTCATTTAAAACAGAGATGCTATGACTAAATATAAAGGGTTTCTTTATACTCAATATTTAATATTTTGAGTATTTAATTTAATTTATATTTAATTAACATTTTATAAATTAATTATTAATAAATTAATTTAGTTAATAGTTAATTGTTTGGGGTGATGCTATAACAAACAAACAGCATTTAAAAAATGTTAATTCTCAACAGTTTATCACTCTGATTCAGGAAGAAGATACATGCATATTTGGAGGAAATGAAATAAAGATCTTTTTTAAAGGACATAGCAATGTCATGTAAATTACTTACTTTTACTAGAAAAATGACAAAGTGGATTACTTGTGAAATTTCACAAAGTAATGTCAAAGTTGGAACCAACAAATACGGCTATTGCACCTGGCCAGAAGACAAACTTTCAGTTCTTAAGAAAGATGCAAAGGTCATTTCAGACCAGCACATTGACAGTGTGGGTATGCCACCTTCCAGATCTATAGAGCGAGCAAAGTTGCACACATCAGATTAGCTGCACAGTCCATCATTCACACACAAGTAGATATGTAAGTAATGTTTTAATACATTGTTAACATGCATCAGTGGCTCTCAACCTTCCTAATGCTGCGATCCTTTAATACAGTTCCTTCTGTTTGTGGTGACCCCCAACCATAAAATCATTTTTGTTGCTACCTCTTAACAGTAATTTCGCTACTGTTTTTAATTATAATGTAAATATCTAGATTTTCTGATGGTCTTAGGCAAATCCTGGGAAAGGAGGCAGAGGGGGTCGCGACCCACAGGTTGAGAAACATCGACATAGCTAACTAGGAAGACTGCAACATGCCTCTTGAGTTTTGTGCTGAGACCTGATTCTTTGATGATTATCCCATTTTGTGCGAAGATCTACCCTGTGGTAGTTTTAAAAATAGTTTGAGAAGAACAGCTGCTATTTACATTTGCACTGACAGCCAGATCCTCCCTCCCCCTACTTCTGTTTACTGCTTTCGGTGGCTTACAGTGTAACATTGTCACAGGATGTATAGTGATGCTACATCAAAGAAGTGGCAAGTGAAGACATTCTGATATGTAGTTAAAATGTGTATATCACTGCACAAAAGCTTTGTGTGTGACAATCCTAGAATCAACAAATAATGGATCTGTCGATTAAAACACACAGTCTTTAAAACCAAGAGAACTTACCAAGTGTAATTCTTTCTAGCGGATGCTTTCATGTCAACGGGCTTAAGAAAAGATAAATCTTAGGGTAGGAAAAGTGTGTGGATAGGCTTCTCTGAGTTTTGATTGATTTGTGCAAATAACAAGATATGTATTTCTCTGACTCACACAGTAATGGGCAGTTATCGGTGGTTTAAAGAGAATTCTAAGAAGGACCAAGAATATTTCCCTTCCTATTCATATAAGTGACCAGGGACACCTTTGTTCTCCAAAGGATAGAATAAGTTGCCATAGTTCTGAGAGGGTTTAAACTTTCTGTTTATTTCAATTCATAATGTCACTCAGACATCAACCTTTCATGTGAAAACAACAACATGCTAACTTAAAAACTAGATTCATTTTATTTTATATCAAAAGCTTCTCAGTTTAGAAGTCTATGCCGATGAGATTAATGCTTGCAAAAAGGGCTTTACGGTGTATGTGCCAACAGGTCACACATGCCCATCTTTAAAATGTGACATTATAGAGTGACAATTCAATGTTTAAGTAATCACTTAATAAGTGATGGTCTTAAAAGGCAGGTACGAGTGAATTCCAAAGCACGGCAAGGACATCACCATGCGTTTTGCTCGCCATGTCTCTGGGGACTCAGTTTTGCATACACCACAGCAAAAGTAAAATTTGGAGGGAAAACATTAGAAAAAAAATTAAGTGGAAAGTTAATGGTGAAGTATTTTCTGATGAAAAGTCAATGGGCTGTCATACTGAGCGTTGGGTTACAAAAGAAACGGGTGTCTAAATTAATTAGTTTCAGAGATTTATTTTCATTCTCTCGTACGGAAGGCATAGGATTTCCTGCAGCTGGAGGTATAGGCAGTTCTGTGATGTTTGATGTTAGTGCAGGAAACAGAGCTCTTGTCTTCTAGAAAAGGTGCATGTGCTCTTTTTTTTTTTTTTTTTTTTTTTTTTTCGGTTTTTCGAGACAGGGTTTCTCTGTGTAGCCCTGGCTGTCCTGGAACTCACTCTGTAGACCAGGCTGGCCTCGAACTCAGAAATCCACCTGCCTGTGCTGGGATTAAAGACGTGTGCCACCACCGCCCGGCGAGCATGTGCTCTTAACTGCACATGCATCTCTCCAGCTCCTGGACTTACTTTTAAACCAGAAGTAAATACATCTGAGTTTTCAAATATGTGTACGTGTGAGGAATTTTTCTTTAAAATAATTGTATCCTCAGGGAAAATGTACATTCTAGAACTAAATCTTCACCAGTGGTCTGTGTGAAATGGTGTTTTTGCCTTGTAATTCCTTAGAAAACCTTTACCAGTTGTCATTGTTATCATATTACCTCAATATTGGATTTAATTTACTATTGCAATATCTAGTATCATTAAAGAAAGGCAAAACATATATTTTAAATACTGGTCACATATCTATGATTTCAATCTAATTTTCATGTGTGGTGAAAGAGTGGATTATTTCAAGGAGTATCTGTTAATAAATTTAACAATATCCAAATCTTTACATTAATCTCTCTCTCTCTCTCTCTCTCTCTCTCTCTCTCTCTCTCTCTCTCTCTCTCTCTCTCTTCTTCTGCAGTACTGGAGATTCAACCTAAGACCTTCTGGATTCTAAGACAGTATTCTAGAATTGAGTTTCACCCTCAGCCCCTTTTCATGTTTCCTTTTTGAGACAGGCTCTCACTGAATTGTCCAAGCTGGCCTTGAATTATTTCTGTAGCCAAGCCAGGTCCTGACTTTGTCACTCTCTTGCCGCAGACTCATAAATGTCTGTGATCACAGGTCTGCACTGCTCTGCAAATAAATTCTCTTACAATTTGAAATTACAATGAAATCCTAGAGCTGAAGCCCCAAGCAAACACGTCTACATGTATTCAAGCATTTTCTGAAAGGAATGCAGTCTACAACATGACTTCATTGGCAAAGCTACATGTCTCATAATCTGGCAATTTCCCTAGGTGAATGGTGACTGTTTTCAAATATCTACATTGTGTGTCCCGACACAACAGTTCTGTACCTTCCTCAATGCCCCGTGATTATCAGAATTTCTGATCTGTGACAACCAGTCACTCAAATATTTTATTGGTTAATCATAACAGTCTTGTGAGGTATGCTAGCAATAGAACACAAAAGACAAATGAGAAACTCGCTAGAAACATTGGCTACATACTACAAACTAATGTAAATAAGAGTCTATCATTATGTCAGTGGGGACATTTAATAAAACAAGGTACACTTGAAGTCACAATTTCTGAACCTTTGCTATACTTCAAACTCACATTTTTGCTTAAAAAAAGAGAAAAAAAAACAAAAACATTAGATTTCACAAATATTAATTAATCTCTAATATTATGGCTTGAGCTTTTTGTCAAAGCTCCTTAATTAGCTCTCTTCAGCTGTGGTTGAAAATCTCTCTCCTTAGGCTGGAGAGATGGCTCAGCCAGTAAGAGCACTGACTACTCTTCTAAAGGTCCTGAGTTCAATCCCCGGCAACCACATGGTGGCTCACAACCATCTGTAACAGGATCTGAGGCCCTCTTCTGGTGTGTCTGAAGACAGCGACAGTATACATACAGAAAATAAATAAATCTTAAAAAAAAAACAAAAACAAAAACAAAACAAACAAAAAAAAATCCCCAAAATACTCTCTCCCCTAAGAGGACATGAAAGCATTATGCAGATGGACTACACATATTCTCCCATATAAGGGGTCTGTGGGTCACATCAGAAGAAGGCAGTAGCCACTGAATTACTAATAAATTGCAAGTTCTATCTAGGTATATGTTCACAAGGGGCTAACATTCTTGGTTAATATAATATCAGTTCTGGAAACAAGCAAGGAAACATGGTAACAGGATCAAAAATAGCATCAGGGAAACAAAGACACTGTTCTACTCAAAAAGTATTAAGAAATGTAATTGGAAGACGTAGCTTGTTTTTCAAATTAGTAAGGAAATGATGGATTATCAATAAAAGGTGTTGGGACAACTGGGTGGCCATCTGGAAAGAATTAAAGTTGGATCTATACCATAGATCCAACAACAACGCAAATCCCAGATGGATCCAAGATTTAAGTATAAAAAACTAAAACCACGAAGTAATTTTTAAAAAATAGGATGATGCTTTGTGACTTTTGAGACTAGAGGTTCCTTTTTAATATACTAAAGTCAAAACTGAAATTTCAAAAATGACATGAGAAATACGATGATGTTATCATGCATGCCAAATGCCTGAACATGGTTAGAAGAAAAGAAGATAATGGGATAGGGATTATAATTAATGAACACTAGATGCATATATCACTGAAATTACCAGACAATAATTAATTTTATTGAAGGATGTAAACAAGCACAAAAAGCCCTGTAACAGTGAATAAATGAAATCTGGAGGGCTGGTGGCAAGGAAGTCTGCAACAATCAATTTCATTATATTTTTAAAATATGGAAAAGTTACCCTATATGCTGACTGAACAAAGTCAGTGTGTAGAAAGCACAGCTCATAAGTCTAAGCCTGTACTGAACCTAAATTTTAAGGGAGAGATTTTTTTTTCAATCCATCCAATTAGCAAACACTAAAAACTTGAGCTCCCGTCTCTTACGTAAAAGCACAGGGAGGCACTATCACGCAAACGACTTACCCACAGTGTGATAAAGACTACACATTTACAACAGTGATGAGAATAATCTGCTTATAGCTTACCAAAACTGCAGGCACATTATCCTTTGACTCTGAAACATTGTTCCTAAGAATTTATCATAAACGTTCTAAATGTTCTTGGGTGTTTGTATAAGTATACAAAATAGGAGGCTATTTATCTTAGCCCTATTTAAATGGTCAAAATTGAAAATGCTTTAGACATATTAAGTTGGAGACTCATTAAAGTATAGTATATGTGTGGGTGCATGTGTGTGTTCCTAAATACATAAGTACAACAAGCTTAATCTATATAATGTTACTTATCTGTAAAAACAATTAATGAAAAATGATGCCATGGATTTGAAAGGAGAAGTATATAGAAGTATTATAGAAGGATTTGAAAGGCATAAAGGTAATAGGGGAAATAATGCAATTATATTGTAAACTCAAAAATAAAAAAATAATTAAAAATAAAAATAAATTGTAATGTGTTTACTCAATATTATGTCATCAATGGCTCAAAGAATCAACAACGCATATGTATTAGGAAAAAGAATGTCCATGAAGATTAAGTACTAAAACATAAAGCACAACTTCATGACACACAATACTATAATTTCATTTAAAAATGAAGTAAATACATACATAATTATATCTTAGAATAAATAAAACAGAGGGACAAGTTGTTCGCTTTCTTCTGTGAAAGGAAGTGGCTGCCTTGAAACAGAGCATATATCTCCTTGTAACATTTGGATTTTATATCATGTGCATGTGTTGTCTATTTTAAAATATATTAATTAAGGAGCAAAATCTTGTTCTTCAGAAGATTTCATTTTGAACTCAATGATTTAACAATTTTAAGATTCAGATATTTAAATATAATCTGTGATTTGATTAAAGACCTATGACTTTCGATAAATGTAAGGAATAGAAAATAATCAGTAATTAAGTGTTTGAACATCCCATTATCAGAGATATAGTCTCTGAGAAGCAGAATTTTTAAAAGGAGGAAAGAAAAAAAAACTAGAAAACATTGTTGTGATGGTTGTGTATGCTCGGCCCAGAAAGTGGTACTACTAGAAAGTATAGCCCTATTGGAGAAGGTATGTCTATGGATGTGGGCTTAAGACCCTTACCCTAGATGCCTGGAAGTCAGTCTTTGACTAGCAGCCTTCAGATGAAGATGTTGAACTCTCAGTTCTGCCTGTACCATGCCTGCCTGGATGCTGCCATGCTTTTGCCTTGATGATAATGGACTGAACCTCTGAACCTGTAAGCCAGCCCCAATTAAATGTTGTTCTTTATAAGAGTTGCCTTGGTCATGGTGTCTGTTCACAGTAGTAAAACCATAACTGAGACATTTGTAAAGATATCAATTTTTCAGTAAGCCTCACTATTTACAAGAATGATAATGACCAACGAACCAAAGACTGAGGCCAAGAGCTTCACACATTCACTGACGTTCTCCATAAGTAGGAAGAGGAGTCCAAGAACCCCTTTTTCACGTTTCAAGTGCAGATGAAATTGTGTAGCATCCTGTTTCTCCTCATCTATAAGAAAATACCTTCCCTCACCACAAAACTGATTAAAATATTGAAATGAAGAGGAGTAAAAAGACAAACCAGGGGAGTAGCAAGAAAGAAGACATTTAAGGATATAATCTCCAAGTAATATTTAAATGCCTATGATATCCTATGGATGGAAAAGTTTACTGAGACCAATTAATGAATCTGGGAAAAAGTCCTGAGATATTACATAATGATATTTAATTGTTACCTAATTACAGGTTATTAAACCAGAGTTTCCTTTTTTGGATTGCTCTTGTGCTATGAAGAAATTTATCTGTAATTCTCATTGGTCTGAAAAAGAAAAAGCGAAAAAGAGGCCTTACATGAGTAACTAACCTAAGTTCTGTTATAATTAAATATATTGAGGTCAACTCCACTGTTGGCTTTGAAATGCAAAATTATGCCCCCAAAGACATGGCAGTGCCAGATTCTCTATGTGCAAAAGGGAAAACTAGGGTCCCTTACTTACTGTTCTTCCTGGTGGTTGTGTAACTAAAGTGAACATCAATCAGAGCTATCACAGTCTCACTTCCTACATCACATGCAGCTTTTGAATGAAGGTGACCACATGTATCACAGGGTGGGACTGATGGGGATGTTTGAAAGGCCTGTGAAGGAGCTGTCTGGCAGATGGTCACCCTTTTAGTCATACACACATTTGGTTGTCATTTAAGGCTAGCCTTTTAAGCTTGTTTATCAAAATAATCTGTATTGTCCATGCCTGTGTGAAGATTATTCTTAAATTTCTTAGGTGTATGATCAGTGTTGAGCATGGATTGAACAAATGTTACCACTAATACACAGGCACAATGATTCTAGAGGGTTTTATTTCTTTAAATCACAAGGAGTTCTCTCTAAAGTAAAACATCATAGACAAGAACACCTAGAGACTTTCCTGGCCAGCTCTCTTGCCTACAGGAAAGCGTTTTCTGCTATGTAGGTTATGTTATGTTTCCTTTATTATTGGAAGTGCAGTCACATAAGCAAAAAGACAGAGTAGACAAGGTATTGATGATAAGTCACATCTATTAGGCTGGGGCAATGCCTCAATTAGTAAAGGGATCTCTGTGAGGGAGAACAGATCTGAGTTTGGATGCCCAGAATGGAAATAAAGGCAGATAGTGCAGCCCATGTCTGTCATCCCAACATTCCTAAGGCAAGAAGGTAGGTGGACACGGAAGAATATCTAGAAATTCATTGACCAGGTTGCAAACAAGCTGGAACATGAGGAATGAGGACCATTATGGGGTTATTCTCTGAACTCTGCATATGTGCTGTCTCTCCCACACACATGCACACACACAGGCACATACAAGCGCACACACAACACACACACACACACAACATACAATATTTTTCACTTATTATAAAGATACGGTTTTATTACATTTTGAGTGAAAGTTTTGTAAACTTCATCAGTAACTTTAAATAATGCTATCGATTACTACAAATTAGAAGCACAAATCAACATTAATGCGATGCTCCTTTGAGGGAATTAAGTGGCAGAAGATTTATCAAAATTTTTACAAGCGTATAATTAGTGATGGGTAAGAGAGAGGCAGAAATGCCTGCTTACAGTTCACAGGAACAGCAGGGGCACCTTGCAAAGTAAAAACGGACTGGACTGCAGCCTCTCCCTTCTTCTTTCATTCAAGTTAAGAATCGAATTTGTGGAGTTCACCATGCCACAAAAACAAATCAAAATGGAAACAGACTTTGGTTTGCAAACCTGAAAAATTGGACCCATATCCCTTTGTCCTACAACTGTATGATCCTATACAGAACAGTTAATCTCTTAGCTTTAGTTTTCTTGCTTGGGCTGCTCATTATTCTCATGGGTTTAAAGGTATTGCGGTGAGTCTTCACCATGACCTCATGAGTACGATGCTGCCACTGCTGCGGCTTCATACATAAGAACACTTACAATAACTGATTGCCTCCCCGTAGTAGCTGATAGGTAGATGTGAGTTTGCACTGACTTATTCATCAGTAGAAGCTACACTCTTAACAGCTTCTGAGGTGAGGGTGAAGGAAAACTAAAGTGTACTATTTAATCTTCTTTAGGTTCTCCTGTGCCATCCTGGTGCTAGGTTTTTAACTGACACTAAGATCATTAGTTATACAAGAACCATACAACACAGTGTTGAATAAATATGGGGTTCGACTATCAAAACATTGTCTTTTGAGAACATATTTTTAGTAAGGAAATTTATTACATTTAAATTTTTTATTTTGCTTGGGAGGGAAGGGAGAACACGTGCCATAGCATACTTCTGCAAGCCAGGGGATCAGGTCATGAGTCTTAGTGACAGGCAACTCTACCTGCCATGATACCAACCCTTAGTTACTAAGCTTTTCTCTTCATATATTCCTGAGTTGTTGTGGAGACATATCTCTCTTCTTAGAGAGGCAACATTTACAAGGATAGCCTGAGCTTACCCCTACTCTTAGGTATGACCAAGTGATAGATTTTCACAAATTTAGCAGTAATAAAGAACAGACAGGGTAAGATAGTGGATTCCATTTCTTTCCTCTTTTCAGGATGTATTAACAAGACTCTTAGAACCTACAGAACTGTGGAATTATAGACAAAAGAACTATGGGTTCTTAGTCCCTGATGAGACTCTGATAGAGAGGAGGATTACTAATGAGGAATAGGTCAGACTGTGGCCAGGACAAGCAAGATACCACTGGGTTAAGCTGCTAGCCACCAAGGAGGAATATGAAGTGTAATGACTAGAATTCCCCTAGTTATCGTAGACACTGTGGTCTTATGTTTATAAATGAGGAAAATGGAGCCCATCTAGGTAAAAATACCATTCTAACTTTAATATCAGTTTTAATAATGAGATTATTCTTAGAAAGTCAAGGATTTAGTGCTAAACATTAACAGGTTTTACAGGTAGAACACTAGTTTCCGTTAGGTAAGAAACAGGGCAGATCTGGAAATGTACAGATTTGAAGCTAAAGAAGGCAGCAACAGTAACACGGGGCTCCATCTAGCAGAGACTGAAGGGAAGTCATGTACAGCCTTTCAAAATAAATCATTTCTTTTGCTGAGACTCCACACTGTTGAGAGAGGTGGGTGGGCAGAAAGATGAGCAGGAGGAAGAAGAGGAAAAAGGAGAACTTGGCCTCCTTAACCACTGCTCTTCTAGGCACAGATATCAAACAACTTAAATCAGTGGTGTTTCAGAACCCCAGAGGTTGCCCGACAAAGCTACGTGAGGCTTTGCAGAAGCAGCAGGACTGATCCATAAAACCTTCCACTCTGGTGAACAGAACTTCCCTCTCATGCTAAATGCTGATGAGTGTAGGAGACTGTAGGTAAGAAAAAAGTGATGGTCCGCAGTGACTACATCACCAACTCCTTCTATATTCTTGAACAACTAGCTCTGCCAAGACTGATGGTTAGCTCCTGGTCACTGAGATGAATGCCTGAATAATGGAGAAAATCCAAAGGATAAAGGACAGATGATGGAGAAATAGTGCAAACTTTTCCACAAAATTGTAAGTGAAAAAAAGAAAGCCTATAGAGGGGCTGAAGAGATGGGTCAAAAGTTGAGAGAAATGGCTGCTCTTCCAGAGAGCCCAGGTTGATTCTTAGCATTCTCAACAATTATTCATGACCTTCTGTAACTCCAGTTCCAGGGAATCCAATGCCCTTTTGTAATCTCACCAGGTACCAACCATACACACAGTACGTACATATACATTCAGGGAAGACACTCATATACATTAAATAAAAATCGTAAATCTTAAAATTAAAAAGAGAAAGTGAATAGCAATTTTAAGATAAGAAAATAGCTTAAGAATTTCTGGGAGGGGAGTGAATTGCTTATAGTCTATCATTTTATGTGATTCTCAAACTTGTGGTATTACATCTAAGTGTTTTCTCCTTTAAAAACAATCCTCAAGCCAGGTAGAGGTGGCACATGCCTTTAATCCCAGCACTCTGGAGACACAGGCAGGCAGATCTCTGAATCGAGGACAACCAGGGCTACACAGAGAAGCACTGTCTTGACAAACAAAAACAAATCCAACCAAACAAAAACAATGAATAAATGAATAAATAGGTAATAAAACATTTTTCTTAAAACGAACAGAAAGTGTTGTCTATTTTAATTTATAATTAGTCCCTTTCTTTCTCCTTTTTCCTTTTTTTTTTTTTTTAAATCTTGCTCTACTTTCGCTGGCACATATATGTGGATAATAAGTACGATGTTTCTATCACAGAGCAGCTTTCTGAGGCTGCAAAGACAAAACAAGAATCAGGACAAGGCACAGGCCAACTCTCCTTTACCCACAATGCTCAGGCCCACAGTGTTATGAATGTTGGAACCTCCTTTTTGGATTTTAAAATACTTGCATGAAATTACTAATTGAACATCTCTAACATGAAATTCTAAACACAAAATAATTCCGAACCCCAAACTTCATGTTAGAATTCAAAGTCTGGACTTTGGACCACTTCAGAGTTCAGATTTAGGGTCATCTATGACCACCCTTTAAGAGTAACTTTGATTAAATTGAAAAGTTAGCTGCCAAAGTCTTATTGCTGTGGTGGCTGTTGCTATTACTGTTAATGCTGGAAGCAAAGATAACTGCTACCAAGCTGAGATGGCTGATGGATACATATGAGCTAATCATTCAAGAGGTCAAAGCAGGAGGATTGATGTTTTGGGCTAATGTTTCTTATATCATGAGACCTTGCCTTAAAACCCTGAACCAAACAAAACCAAACCCAGATAATGAACCAAAAGCTAAGACAATTATTGATAGCAGAATTAACAAAGCTATTTCTGTCAAGACAAAGGTTAAGAACGCACTCACTATACTTTCCTTTAAGTTTTGGTTTGTGTGTTTGTTTGTTTTGTTGAAAGTATTTAGCTCTGTAATCAAAGGTATACTGGAATTAACTATGTAGTCCATGCTGGCCTCCTTCCAGTCTCCCCTATGCTAGGTTACTATTGTGTGCTCAATGTCTGGCTAAGAAATGTATAATGTTGCACAAATAGATGCTACACACTTATATATAGGAAAAATCAGTGTATTAACCTTACGCTTTTCACTTCCCACACCCCACGGCATCATACACAGAAGCTAAATGATGCAACAAAAGTCTCAAAGGTGTGTTCTTAGAACACTCATCAAGGAAGGGACGACATCCACCATTTATCTTTAAAACAACAGTATTCTAGTTTTCTTTGAAGTGTTTTCCTCTGGCATTCAAAACCCTATATAGCTGCTCCTTAGAAAGGGCTTTTATAAAAATGTACATTTTAATCCATTCAGAAGAAACAAAGGGAAAAGTATGAGAGAAAAAAAAGCAACTCTTGGCAGTATGTTTCCACCTCCCTGTATGTAGAGGTTCTTAACCTCAAACTCTGTCTGACTCAGTTTACCCTCTCAGAGGCGTGAACTTCAATGTGCTATAAGAATGTCTACAAGTTTCTGGGGATGGTAGCCCTCACCTTTAATGCCAGTTTTGGGGAGTCAGAAGCAGGCAGTTCTCTACTGAGATCCAAATCAGCTAGAGCTGCGTGGTGAGACCCTGTCAAAATTGTCTATAACGTTTAATGCAATCTGCTTTCAGGCTCAATAACATTATCAACCTCCTAAGGTTGTTTATCCCATGGATCTTTTACTGAGTTGCAAAGGATTAAACTAAATTCATTCAAACCCTAATCTAATAATGAGAAAAGAAGACTGTGGCCAGGTTTTTGCTGCTCTTAATGGAGAAGTATCATGCATCTTCCACTGTTTTATTCTGTCTCCCTATGATTGCCAAGATCAGTAAGGCAATTGATCGATTCCATGAATTAGCTATATTTTCTATTGAGGCAAAATGAATCATTGTCAAAATTAATGAGAAAATTCTCCTATAATAACTATTACCCTTAACAAAACTGCATTAAAGCGGTAAAATCAACCAAGGCTTGTAGTAGCACTAACCAGTGTTTCACTATTTCCTTGAGGAACATGAAAGTTATACCTTCAACTAAAGAAGTGAGCAGGGTAACGTTGGCTGCTTTCCGTCTTCCTGCAGGCAGGTTTAGGCCAAGCCTGTCTAGTTTTTCTCTCAGGCAACGGCCACCATTCTTTGACTTTGCCCTGTCCAAAACCAAATAAAAATCAAGTTTGGTTAGATAATATTTAGAAGAAATTGTGAGATGGCTTGACCTCACAGGGGATACCACACTCAATAGAAGATAAAAGGACGGAGTGATATCAGCTCAGTTACCAGAGACACATTGGCAGGACACAGCTTTGGCTTACCTCCTCAGAATGCCTCCCAGAAGTGAAGCATTGAGGCACTCGGGTGGTGAGAGACGCCTCTTTACCTCAGCAATGGTCACCTTGTATTTGGAAGTAGAACTGAGAAGAGACAAACGACCAGGAACTGAGCAAAACAAGTCTGTGGGGTTAACCACACAGGTGCCACCTTAGGAGGGAAAAACATGTATGTTAGTAATAGGAAAAGAGTACAGCTCTGTGAGAGGCATGTCATATCAAGAGATACGTAGCAACAGTTGTGTTTATCCACCACTTATATCAAGCTACTGAGAAGATATCACTCCAAGTACTAATTAGGACTTTGTGTATCATACAGAAAACCTGTGTGTATTTTGTAACTTCAGACAAAATCTGCACCTTCTAGAACATAGATTCCATCTGCAGTGCTAATTTTAACATTATTACATCAAGGAACACATCCGTACATTAAGGCCATAGTAGTTGCTATCAATCCACAGTTACATGTTATTGTGCACATACACAGAATAGACAGAAACTTGTGACGTATACTTTTCTTTTTCCAAAGTGTTTATATAAATGGCCATCTTCCTTCACCTGTCCATGAGCTAAAGTCACCAACCTTTATGTACACCAACAAAATCACCTGCTCATAGCCAAAAATGCAGGTGACAATCCCTTCAAATCTGGGCAGCATACTTCAATCTTCACTGTCAGCACAGTTATCAAACAAAGTATAAAGTCCAGTGTTAGCTAGTTGCCTGCGTTAAATATGACTAATACGCTTATGAGGGCTGCTTCATCACTGCCATTAGGATGCAGGGCAATGATAATCACTAAGCATGGCATCACTGGAGCATTTTACCATGATGGAGTTCCTGGAATAGGAGATCTCTATCTCCAAGTTTGTCAGATCCTCTTGATCCTTACATTCCCGCAGAAGCAGCATACTCCATTCCCATACGTAAGACAGCTCCCACTGACTAAAACAGACTTGGAGACTCAAGAGTGAGCATCACTGGTCATAGTTTCTTAATGCTCAATTGCTAACTTGCTGCAAAAATCCTCAGCCAAAGCCTACCCTGCAAAGATGATGGAGTTATGATCTTGGTTTGTAAGGCTATCTTCATACGCTCCAAGACCTCTGAGCGCACAGTTTTCAGGGTTCATTGCCAAATTCACATTCCTTTTCTTTTCTTTTTTGTTGTTTGTTTGTTCGTCTTGTTGGTTTGGTTTGGTGTGGTTTTCTTTTGATACAGGGTTTCTCTATGTAACTTTGGTTGTCCTGGGACTCGCTCTCTAGACCAGGCTGGCCTTGATCTCTCTGCCTCTGCCTCCCAACTGCTAGGATTAAAGGTGTACACCTCCACCTCCTGGCTCAGTCTTTTATTAAGAAAACAAAAAGAAAGATATTCTGAGTTTCTGTAAAGTGTTCTGAGGTGGCAAAAAGAAGGTGTCAGATGCTGTGGAACAGAGCTGCTTCCTGTGAGTGCTGGAAAGGAATCCAGGTCCTCTGCGAGAGACTGTTAGGCCACCTCTCTATCCCTTCACAGCTGTCTTATTTGAGTATGCATTTTTTAATTTTCTCACTTTAGTTGTAGGTAAGCTTAAGTTACTTCTCCAGAAACAGGACTATGATGGAAAGGAAGTGAGGAATACGCAATTAGAAAGAGACAAATGCAGACTAGTATTGTCCAAAGTCCATTTCCTAAGAGTGAGATCTGTATCGTATTTCTAGGAGGAAACTTGTACCAAGTGTGGGATCTTAGATCCCATTTTGGTTCCTGATCTGCACTCTATATTTCAATGAAAGCCGATGGTGCTCATACCCATTCAAGTCTGAGAAATACTGGACTAGAATATGCCCCTATTATCTTCTACCAAGAAATACAGAGAAGCAGTTACAGCAAGGAACCTCTCTCTGATCGTCAGTCTCAGGAGTGTCCCCTGGACATGTCACCTAAGTAAACCTGGGAGGACATACAAACATATGTAAAAGGACCCGCACCGGAAATAAAGAACATTAAAATATTTTCATCCCTGTGATGTTTAGATTTCTTCCTAGCTGTTTCACAAGGACCCATGTTTCTCTTCTTTTTCTGATATTTTGTCTTTGACAGTTGCATCTGCATTCATAATGAATTTTTTTCAGAGTTGTCCCCATTACCTTCCCTCATCTTCCTGCTCTCTATCTCCCTCCTCTACCCTCTCTGTGTTACTCATTGAATTTAATATTTAATTATAGTTGCTTACATGAGCATGGGTAGGGTGTTATTTACCAAAGTATGGGCAAGGGAGGGGCTCACAAGACCTCGCTTGTCTCCAAGGAACTATTGGCAACTAATGGGTGCTGGGGAATGGATTATAGTCTTTTCAGTAGCATAGCCTCTGAGAAGTTGCCTGTGCTCCGGTAAATAACCTCCTACCTAAGTTCCATTTGAAATTGTCATTAGTCAAAGATCTTTCTCCCTTAATGACTCTGAACTACTTTATATACCCTAATGTTTCCCCAATGTAAAAGAGGGAGGATATAATGTCAAGGCATCCCTAGCTAAATCTTCTGTCTATTCCAACAAGTTCCTCATGCCATTTTCTAGAAACAAGCCCTGGGTTTTAACAGCTAAGAGGTCCGAAGGTTAAACTAAAATCCCAGTCTTAAAGAGTGAAAAAACTGTAAACAATCTCCTTTAGCAGCTAGAAACATGCAAATTTACTAATTCTTCCCCATTTTGAATTTCTACAGGATTTCAAAAGTAATAGTAATAGCAAAAATGCTAGTAAAATTTCAAAGATTCTTAGCTAACCACTCATTCAGTTTCATTAACTATTGTAATTTGTACTTATAGATGCAAAGTGCCTTTTAAAAGAAATGAGTCACTTCTCAAAAGTTGAATGAACTGAAGGCTCATGAAATTAACTCAAGGCAATTTCAATAAAAAATAATTGTGAATATATAATATCCATCTACTCTTCTCCTAAAAGAGTGCCTCTACCCTCAGTCACTATGAATCAGAGGCAGACTTATATCTTAACATCGAGCATCTCTCCTTGTATAACAGCCAGTATTTTGGAAAGAGGAATCTTAAAGAATTGGTATTAAGTGTCTGAGCATTTTTTTTTCCTGCTAGAAAAGTACGGGACCATACAATTTTAGACTTTTCCTATATTTAGTAATCTGTTTAGAGAGAAAAAATGGTTACAAATTTTGAACTATGAGTTAAATCTAGTTTGCCTGCATTCAGAATCTATCACCCTTTGGCTTGGTTGAATGCAAGCTAGTCATTCCCAGCACATCCTCTGATAAGCTACCTAGCCATCTGTGAACTCTACAGACCCTGAGTGTTTTTGCTCCTCTGTCCATGTTGGGCTTCTGGTTTATGCTAAAATAGCCATGTATTAGGTAAGATACACGGGCTGCATATTAAGAATATGCTTTATGCACACACAAATTGCCTCAAGGATTTATTTTGTATTCAGGATTATCCATCAACTCTAGACTCTTTTATTTTTTATGTCACGGAATCTTTAAAGGGAATTTCTGTTGCTTTGATACATGGTATTGTTGCAGCCTTGGGGAACTCTCTTATTCTGGCTAAAGATTGGGCAACTTGTAGAGTTTACATCAATCTTGGGAACCTGATATCTTTCTTCCCAGTGGGTTACTTTTCAGGAGAGCAGACAAAAAAATAAAGTCACGGTAATCAGGGTGTTGTATTTCTAAGGGAAATAGTGATATGGTAGAACTGAGACCAACAGTGTTGATGAGAACTCAGAGGACACTCACCAAGTGATCTCACCAAGTCATCAACAGTGGTCATTCTGTGTGCTCCCCCTCAAGGTCATCCCTGTGCCTCTGAGGTCCCTCAACTCTTACAGATATTGGGAAATACTGATTTTTCTGTTCATCAATCAAGCTGGGGATGGTTAACAGACCCAGATAGGTCATGCAGAACTTCTCAGGTGTTCTCTTCCTTCCCGTTAGAGAAGCAATGTACATAGAGAAAAAAAGTGCAGAGAAGCGATATTTCTGCAGAGGCCAGCGCTTGTAAATTTCGAGAGACCTATTTCTTATGAATCTGCAAATTCTAATGAGTAACTACATAAGCAGTCAAGCACTGTCTAGAACCTGCTTTTAAAAATAATAAATTAATGAATGAATGAAAGAAAGAAAGAAAGAAAGGAAGGAAGGAAGGAAGGAAGGAAAGAAGGAAGGAAGGAAGAAAGAAAGAAAGACATGGCTTTGCTGAAGTAACAGAAAGAAGTTAACCGAGTCCTGTAGCTATAACACACCTGGCACAGAAGAACACAGATAGACTGTCCTTCATACTCTGGGAAATCCTGAGTAGCCTAAAGAAGGCTGGAGCTGTATTTCTCTTGGTTAGCCTGGGGGATTTTTCCTCTTGCCTTCAGATTATAGGTTGGGGGGGGGGAGCATTGGTGACAAGGAGGAACTTGGCCTAATAACTTGAAGAACACTCCTTTCTTTCTTAATCCATCTCTTTGAAAGGTTATTCACATCTGTTTTATTTCCATCTCTAGAAGAGGTGTTACAGGAAGTGGACAGATGCACACTCAGCAGCCTCAGTAATGGTACCCAACATCAACTCTGTGGTGTGGTGAGCGGCTGCCACATTACAGGATCAGTGCTGTGATCCTGTGTGTGCTCACTCATAGTTTGTTCCACAACCTAATGGGAAGCTAAGCCCTGTAAACCTCTTCTCACCTCAGACTTGATATCTCCAACGAGTTGCCACACCACAACCACCCCTAAGAACACACCCAGTTGTGCCAAGAGGCTCCCTGGAGCTTCGGCAGATGTGATCAATACTTCCTAGCCTGCTTCAGCTCTCTAAGCCTCAGTGCGCAGCTCTCAAAGTCCTAACACCTCAGCACCGCCCCACTCAGCCAAACGTTGGTGTTGACATAATTAGACCAAATCTTAGGAGCTGAAATAAATGTTCTGTTAGCCTTACAGCCAAACAGATGTTTACAATTCAAATGAAAGAAATACAAACGGTAGGGATTTTTTCCCTCCCCTTCTTCATCTGCAGTGATCTCTCTCTCTCTCTCTCTTTTTTTTTCCTTGACACATTAAAAATGTGTAAGCGGTTACAGGAGTTTCCTGTCCCTGTTTGTTTTGCGTTTTCATTTCCGCAAGGTACTCTTGTCCCTCTTGATAGGTGGGGTACGATTTTTTTGGGCTGTTTCCCCCGCTCTAGCCTTTCTCCCTTTACCAACTCTCTACCCCTGCCAGTGGGAAGCCCCTCCCCCTATGGCAGTAGATATTAATTGTATTTAAACAGCAAAGAGGTGGGGACTTAGCTCCCTTCACGCGGGCCTTTGAGGGTGTGTCAGCAGCGAATTGTGCGGTGGTTCCGAAGGAAGGCTGTGCTATTACAGGTGTTACTACATCAAATAGCTGTAGCTAATTCCCTGAGCCAGAGCTACATTCCAGCAAGACAAAAGAAAGGGAACTGGGTACCAGATAGATCCCTCCTGTCTCATAATGTGTCCCTGTGTGTGCTTAGGGATTCAGGGATTCATTAGGAGTCCCCAAAGCATGAAGTACTTTAGGTTCTGGTGATTTTCCAAGCAGGAAAGAACAAGGAGGGGGGAGGGAGGAGGAGGAGAAGGAGGAGGAGGAGAAAGTATTAAAGCACCTTCGTTCCTCCTGAAAAATAACTATCCAACAAACCAACTGTGCTTCTAGATTCGATGGTGCAGGCGTTATTTGGAGGTCACGGAAAAGAGATTGAATTCAAGTGTTATGTATGTGCATTTTCGCATTAAGGAGACACATGAAGTTTCCAGTGTGTCATCTGCTCTATTTTCATTTGAAAGAGTTGAAGAACCAAAGAGATGGATGAGTTTGAGCCTTCTTAACTAGAGGAGATTCAGGGTAGCTGCTCACTGATGGGATGTTGATAAAGGAGACAGTAAGCTACTCTCTGTTTTGCGCCTTCTGAAAATTGTTAGGAGTGATCCCAAGGTCCAACCAAGGATCTAAAATACCAAAGCAAGGAGCGTGTCCTTGCGAGGAGGAGCACGCCAGTCGCCTTGAGGGCTGAAAAAAAAAAAAGAAAGAAAGAAAGAAAGAAAGAAAGAAAGAAAGAAAGAAAGAAAGAAACAAAAACAAAACAAAACAAAACAAACAAAAACAGGAAGTGCCAGTTCTGTCCTATCCAGTATTGGTAGGAAGATCGGCTGAAGCTAAAACTGCATTTTGAAAAAGAATTAAATCAGATCGGACAATGTTTGCGCGGCAGTATAAACGCCTCAGTCTTGGCTAGCCACTCACCTCAGCGATCTGCTACACTCCAGCTCCCTTAAAACGTGCAGAGTTCAAATCATATTAATTCCCCCCAAAATGTTTTGATTCAAAGTAGTTTGTATTTTGTGTAGCCAAGGGCAATTGGGAAAGTGCTCCTGACTGCAAGTGGCCGGTGGGTTCTCTCTCTGCGTGGCCCAGAGGCTATAGCGGTATTTAAGCTTTGGAAATTAGCCTGAGGCTGCAAGGCAAGATGATCACAAAGCGAAACAAGGGCGCTGCCCCCTCTACACTTTTTTCATCCTCCTACTTTTTTTTTTTTTTTTTTTTTTTTAGTTTGCCATCCTGATTTCACAAAAGAGATCAGGGCCAAAATGTCACTTTCCACTCACATACAGGAATTCTGAGTATTCTCATCTTCCTCAAGTATGTGAAGGCTAGAGGTCTTTTATCCAATTGAATCCTATATTGCGATTCCAGCCCTGACTCCATTCATGATTAGCTTAGTCACTGTCTTGGTCCTCATCATTATTTTATTATTAAATACTCTGAGTGAAATAAAAGAGCTTGGGTGTCTGCAAAAGGGAGGGGCCGAGGACTCCTCAGAAAAGTCACTACGGGGGAAAAAAAGGAGTAGGTCTTTCTTTTTTTTCTCTCTCTCTTTTCTTTCTTTCTTTTTTTTAATGATTAAAAACATAGGCGACTCCTGTAAATAGAAGCCCGTTTCTTCGAGAGATGCCTTTTGAAACCCACTGTCTGAATATTCAACGAAGGCAAAGCTCCACTCAGTACGAACAACATTAATATGATCTCTGCAGAATTTGTTACTCAGAAATATTAACATATCAAAGCCAACGCCCGAGGCGAAAGAAGCTATCGATACGCGAGTGCAGGGTAAAGTAAAGATTATTGGTTCTGATGGTCGGAGCAGCGGAGCTGCGGGCAAAATCGCGCACACCATTAACCGGGAGTGAGCGCGCAGGGAGCTGGGCCTCCGAGGCGGCCGCAAATATTTTATCTAGGTGGTAATTACCTCGCTGCTGCCTCCCCGGTCTGTCTACATCATCTTTTGGCTATCAGGCCTTCGTTTACAAGCGGAAAAACGTAATTGACACTTAACAAAGTGAGTCTGAGAAATGGCATTTGTTCTTTACTACAAATTTAGGGACCAATGACTCCCCATCTCTCCACCCATCTGCAAGCCAAGCCAGCTTCTTTCTACCCACCTCAGGTAGTAAGTTTAAGCAGGCATCTTTACTCAAGGCAGACCGTGAGAGGGAATGTCTTGAGCAGTAAATATATTTTTCGTAATATTGTAAATGCAGGATACCATCAGGAATGTAAACATATCCAAGAGCTTAATAAAGGAGAGCAAATGAGGGAACAAAAAGACAACTTTAAGAGAGGACAGTCTGTAAAGTGTAGATTGGAAAAGTAACAGATACTGGCACCATAGGAGGAATGGGAAGGGAATAGCTGAACACTTAAATGTTCTATTTCTGATGAACCCGAGAGGAGCTGAGTTATTGATTTAAGCGTTCTCTGTGTGCAACCATGCCAAAAAAGAGAAGGGGTTTTCTGGATATTTTGGCATGAGGGGACTTGCCAGCACTGACAAAATATAAAAGTCCTTGTTATCCGTTTGGAAATTGTGAACACAGATAGCTACAGAGTCAAGCAACACTCCCCCTGTTCCCCGCCATCCCCCCTCCCACTTATCTCTCTAGAGCCCAGATTGCTCCTGTCCTGTAAGACATGTGAAAATAGACAAACGTACTCAGATGCTTGGATCTGAATTACTCAGGGGGCTACAGATTTTGTTAGGGCGTAACTCCGAAGTTCCAGGTCCTTTCCCTTGGGAGTTGCACTTTTCTCCTACACAATCAACGCGTGGTTTAAAATAGCAGACTAAGAGAAGGGTTTTAAAAGATGAAACAAATAGGTACTGAATTGTACAAGAACAAGAAAACATCACCCGAGGAACTTCACTTCCGTAGTTGTGATGAGGTAAGAAGATCGCACTTCCACCTTTTAGACACCTCAAAGCTTAGCTCCTCTTGGATGGCCAGATGAAAGGCCACCCCTTGAAACTTTATTGACTCCACAGCGTCTACAGTTCCAGCGCCCAACCTGGAATTCATCTTGTCAGCTGTGCTACAATCATTTGGATGTGATAGTCAAGCGTTGGGAGTGGTATTTTAGCAAGTACAAAACAGAATTACTAACCCGCGGTGGAAAGCCTCTCTCTCTCTCTCTAAACTGCGGCTTCGTTCCTAATTAGTGGCGCTGTCCTTCAGCACCACGGTAGTGCCTGTGCGCCCTAAGCGCTTGGCCCCACCTTTACTGTTTTTCCTTCCCAACAGACCCTAATCAGCAAGACTTACTGAGCCCCCCTTTCACGTTGTATGTTTTATTTGTCCAAAAGTTATGAAGAGTTAAATTTAACATTTATAAACTTGTCTCCGTTTCATGTAATTTCAATATGGCTGAATGCAGGCCTGACTAGAAAGCTTAATAGCAACAACCCTTTTAAATGTCTAGAAGAAGTGATATCTATACGCTAAAAATTCACTTTGAAATCTCAAAAATGTGAAACAACAGATTCGAGTAATTCTTTTAAATTCGACATACAGTGCAGGCACACACTTTTGGAGCAGCCAAGTAACAAAAGATAAGAGTCCTTTGTTTTTCTCTCTTAGTGTTTATAGTGGATCCTGGTCAGGAAATCTGTGTTTCAACACAGAATATTCCATTGTTTTCAAAGAGTGCATTTCTCCCTCCAAAAAAGGCAAACCGTTCAGCTAACTTTGAAAGAAATGGAGATGGACTAAGGGACAGTTATGTGGTATCATCAGAAGTTGAACAGTTTGGTTACTAGAGACAACTGTGGCCCTGAAGCAGGAATTAGTTTGGTGAATAGGCTGTCTTATTAATTCGTATGAAGTTGGGATAACAGCTGGTCCCTCTTGCCTCATGCGCTCCTCGGGTTACTGGGCACACTAGAAAAATAAACTTCAGAGGCTCTGGGTACAGTTAAGCAGCAAAGCCAGTAAAAAATCTGTACTGCCTTGAGGCCCTGTGAATGTCATAGTTCAAAACCTTTTGTCAAAATGGAACATCTGAGATACAGCCCCCCTTCAGTGCCTCAGCTGAATGCAACCTCTCTCCTCTCGCCTCACCCCCCTTTCCAACGCTATGGGTAACTCTCTGGATTCAGATGTTTTCCTCAACAGATGGGAACAAGAAAGCTTTATCCAGTACACTTAACACTAACGCTACCTCCTCCTCCCACCCTCCCTTAAAGAAAGAAATGTTCTGGACGTTTCAAAAAAAAAATAATAAGGCAGCTACAATATTGGTGACTCATTAGCCTCCTGGAAAGCTTCATGATACAGCCTTTCACAGAATCCCTTAAGGCCCATAGCTAACACCATCACCCCAAACACCCAGGCTGTGGCTGGCACATTAGGTCTAAAAGAAACCAGAAATCCTGCTCCAGGATGTGGTATGGGTGAAAGGAAAGAAGTGTGAAAACTTTTTTTTTTTTAAATCCTAGTAATTTTCTCCCTAACTTTGATGCTGTCGTCATGCTGAGAGTAGAGAGCTCCTAGCATAAGAGGGACTCATTCAGCACTCAAGTGTCAATGGAAGAAAGGAGGCTTTTTAATGTAGATATGCCTGTATGGTCCTAGAATAATTGACTAACATAATTCTTTTCTTAATCATCAGACAATGAATCTGATGTTTACAAGTCTCCCCAGCTCTTCAAAACAAAGCAACAGACTAGAGACTAATATTTGAGGCCAAGGTATTCCTACTCACCTCTTCTGATCACTCCTCCTTGGCCGTTGAGAACAATCCCACACTGGGCTTCCACAGAACCCTATAGAGAAGGAAAAAGAAATAGAAGCACTCAAATATCATAGGCATGACTATGTGGGTGAAGTATTTCAGTCTAGCCTATCCCTGACCCATTTCAAGAGACCATTCAAAGCACCATAGACCTGGGACAAGCTTACAGCAAACAGAATATATATATATATATATAATATAATATATATATATTCCCCAAACTCTACAATCTAAAAAGTTCTATTCATCTTAAGGTATGCTTTTCACATCCCTCCCCAAATTACACTTTAGAAGGCCTAAGAGATTTTCGTTTGGGCATAAGAGAATGAGAGGCACTTTGAGTCTCAGAGACAGCATATACATAGGCACATGCTCACCACTTTCTGGGTGAAGAAAATTATAGCTTAAGCGTCAAGTCTGGGATTTGGAGGCTAAGAGGGAGAATTTCACATGGAGGGATCAGAATATCTTATAAGGATTCTGTTTACCTCCAAAGCGGGAGCCCCACAGAATCCTATCCAAAATGGGCCTGGTGGAGGAAACACCTTCATGTTCACTCTCCAGTGGTCCCTAGGTTCCCACGGTGCTTGAGTGATCATGTGAACTAGAAAACTGGGAAGGATTCTCTGATTTTTTTTTATTAAGAAAAATAAAAATTTCTCCCTGTGTCTGTCTTTTCCCCCGTCAGAAACAAAATGTGTTAAAAGCTCATTTTCCTTTACAGACAAACGAGGTATTGGACATGAAAGAGGCCTTGAAGGGTGTTAACCTACCCAACAGCCCGTGAAGAGTTAAGTAAATGCGGAGAGAGTCGGTGCATAATAAAAACCCACTTTACAAAACAACCTTTACAGCCCTGGCTCCGTTTTCGCCTCCCCATTTTCACCATATTGAGGCAGGCCCATAAGACCCCCTTTTCCACCTACTCACTAGCTCTTTCTTATTTTAAATGTTCTGCCTTAAAGTGATTATCAAATCAATATGAAAAAAAAAAAAAACTTGGAGACTGAGCATAAATTAGAGCGGTGATGGGAAAAGGTGTGACAGTTTCCTTTGTTGGCCATAGCAAATCTTTTTAGGGGACTCAAGATGGAACCGAAGCCACAGGACCGTTTGCATCTGTTAGGCAGACTTACGCCGCCCTCCAAACCATTGGACTTTCACTTAAAATTCTGTGCAGGGAAAAGTATATTTACATTTGTTGCATTTGAAATGAGGCATATGCTGATGAATGTTTTAAAAAGGAAGAAATAAAAGGAGAGAGACAGGTTTTCCCCACACACTCCCTCCTCACTTCTTGGTTTAAATGTAGTGGTGGTTCTTTCTTTCTCATTCTGTCAAGCACATCCAGAGGAGTAGAATAACTTTATAGATTTATAAGCTTGTCCTAGTGTTCATACATGTTATAATTCATACACTGATACACACCTACAGAGGTCGTTATGACCATACGTGCAGACACTACACACCACACTGCTTCATCTAGGATTTTAAAGTGTTCCCTTCCTCAGTAAGAGTAATGTTCCTCCAACAAGAGTAATAAAAAGAAAAAAAATAATACATATATAAGAGATGGACTGAAATAAAGATTTTAAAAAGAGATTTCTAGTGTAAAAGGTAAAGAAAACCAAGCTCTCCAAGAAAGCGGACTAATTTCCCTCTCTGGCGCACTGTTAAAATGCTTATTTTCTTAGAAGAAACAAATCTTGGTCTCATCACTTAACAAACCTTCCCCCCTCATAAGTAAAACATGTTGTTTGGTCAGATGACATTGCATAAATGATCAGTTGAATGGCACTAAGTCGAAAATTGGATAAACTACGGTGTCCTTTTGCACAGGATTCTGCCTTTGTCTGGTGCTTGCAATGTTCTAATCCTCTCTTTTGAAAAATGCCCAGCTTTGTGCCTAGCACAGAAAAAAAATTTGTACAGATACAAAAAAATCAGCAACAGACGTGGCTATTAAAAAGAGTAAATAGGTTTTAGTTGAGCTAAGCATTGAATGGCAGATTTTCTCCCTCTCGAGACATAAAGGGATTCTGTGGAAAATGTTAAAAAAATGCCCTAAGCGTATAAAATTATTTTGTGAATATAAGTGTATAAGGTCAACATATTAGGAGTGAAATCTTTTTCATGTGCATGAATCTTGTAGTTCTGGCTCTTTGTTGGAACTGTAAGGGTTTCCACTTTAATTTAAAATTAATCTCTTGCTCAGGGTAGAGGAGGGGGGAAGATATTCTGTGCGCAACAAGAGATCTCTTCTGTCTCCAAGTTGTGCTCCTGGAATATGTTCGCAATCTTCAGGAGAAAGTGAAGGTGGCAGATTTTGTGCAGACAGAAAAAGGAAGGACTCGCAACGGGCAGAGACGTTCTTTCCACTAAAAAGAAAGTTCCAGTTGACTCTTCTGGGTTCTTATTCTAGATCTCGGGGGGGGGGGGTTATTGATTTGAAATGTGTCTAAGACAATGGGATCGCTTAATTAAAAATTCTGTTGTTGGCAACAAATGTGGAAACGGTGTGAAGAAAGTAGGAGATTTGATTAAGTGGTGGCCTCTGCGGTGTCTGGATTTCTTTCTGCCCTCTCTCCTTCCTCTTCTTCCTCTCCTTCCTTTCTTCTCATCCTCCTGTCTTTCCCTTTCTCCTTCCCGCTTTATCTCTTTGTCTTCCTTCCTTTGTTTACTCATTTTTGACAGCATAATAAGTTACATCTTATGTAAGATGGACTGACCTGAAGAGAAAGAATAAAGCATCCTGCCGGGCTAAAGCTCCTGTGTACTCAGGCACAGAGAAACACAGCTACACCTTGGTGAAGTGCATTGTGTATTATTTTATTGGGGCCGTTTTGAGGTTGTCATTTGCGGTTCCTTGCTTGACACAGCAATCTGATATGTTTGTGAAACTTTGACTCAATCTTGTGATTCCAACAATTTCCTGAGAACAAACAACCTTCTTCACCCCGCCCCCTCCCATCACGAGACTCCCCTAAAGGTTCTGTCTAGGCCAATGCTGGAGACCCTGCAAATTATGGAAACCGAGGATACAATTGATTGGTTATCAGCTTTTAGGAATCTTATTCTGAGACCTCTAGATTCAAACCCAGCTCCACTGATCTCACACACGTATCCTTTCAGTGTCAGAAATGTAGATTCACAAAAGACTTCTGATGACTGGCTCTGGAAGGGGCCTCAGCTATTGATCCAATGAGAGGAACCAAGTGGGCACAGTCCTCCTGTAATTTCATGACTTTCCCTAAGTCGTGTGCGAGGGTGAGTGTGTGTGTGTGTGTGTGTGTGTGTGTGTGTGTGTGTGTGGAGAGAGAGAGAGAGAGAGAGAGAGAGAGAGAGAGAGAGAGAGAGACTTAAAGCTAGAGCGTTAACAGAGAGCGGGAGGGGGAGGGCAAGGGGAGGGCGCAGACAAATCCGCTGCACGCTTATTTACCTGCAAGTCGTCGGCTCCCGCGGCGGCCAGCCCCAGGCTGGGCCCTGGCAGGAGTCTTTGATCTGGGTGCATTCCATACTGAGAGCCATGGCTCATGAGGGACAGGTCGTGGCGGCGGTAGGCATCGAGGCAGCCCAGCTCCCGCCTCTGCTCGTCCAGGCAGGAGGACTTGAGAGCCCGCGCATTGTGCAGGTTAATAAAGTCGGTGGGCTCCCGTGGTGAATCTGCTGGTAGTACTGTTGTGAGTGGTGGAGCGAGTTCAGAGAGTAGGCGTCGGGAGTGACCGCCGGTGGCTGTGCTGGAACTCGTAATGGAAGGACTGGTGGTGGAGCGGGGTGTACTGGTGGTTAGTGGAGAAGTAGGGGGACGCAAACTCGGTGCCGGTGGTAGAGTAAGTTAAAGGAGAGGAGGAGGAATAGGCAACCGTGGAATTGGCTACGGACTCCAGACAGCCAAGCTGCATCAAACGGTAGCTGTTTGATCCGTCGTGACGTATCTGGAAGGAAGAGGGGGAAAGGGGAGAGCAAAAAAACTTGAGGTTTGTCATTTTGCAACCAAGGCGCCACTCTCCCGGAGTCGGGAGCTTTCCCTGGCTCTCCCTAGGAGAAGGAGAGAGCTCGCGCTGAGCTCCGGAGAGCAGCCGGACTCAGTGAGTGCCTTCACCAAGCAGACTTCGCTAACAGTTGAACTGGGGTGGGCGGCCTCGTCTTCACAGTGGAGAGAGCAGGGTGGGGTGGGGGGAATCCCCCACCCTATATAGGTGCGGGCGACATTACACATGCACACACAGTCACACACAGACAGACACACAGACAGAGAGAGACACAGACAGACACACAGACACACACAGAGAGAGAGAGACAGAGACAGAGAGAGGAAGACAGACAGACAGACAGCAGACACACACACACACACACGCACACACACACTCACTCACAAACACTCACACCCTTCAATTCCCAACTTGTGCCTGGAGCTAGGCGTTGGAGTCAGGTTTGCAGGTGACTGGGGTCTTCGAGGAGCAGGAGAGTCCACACGCAGAGAATGCTTGGATGCACCTCTCTGCTCCAGCCAGACCCTAGCACCGAAATGCCTCCTGGCCATGCGGAGGTGTTCAGCCTGGGCTGCTCAAAAAAGATCATCGTCCACATATATAAATGTATATATATATATATATACATATATATTAAAAATACCAGTCCGTGCAAATTGTTCAACTTGCTCGCCTCCGTAGCCACTTGTGTGCCATTCGTTGAATAAACCCCTTCCGAAATGGATGCGCTGCGTTCTTCTCCATCCCCCACGTCCCCCTACCGCCCCCCATCAGTCCCTTTCTTTGCTTTTCGGAGATCCTTTCTGTGTCTCTAGCTTTCTCTTCTTCCCCCCTTATTGTTAGGATTATGTTTCTCCCTCATTACGGCAAATGGTGCTTAACGTGGAGGAGAGGTGCCCTCCCTGGCGACAGATGTCATAACGAACTTTCTCCCTTCCCTTCCGTAACTTCTCCCGAAAGCCAGATTATAATTAAACGTAACGGTCCAATATAGATTAGAGGCAGGGGAAGCTGCCACCACCGCCGCCACCACCGCCGCCGCCACACACTCACACACTCACACACTCACGCGCGCGCGCTCACCAAAAAAAAAAAAAAAAAAAAAAAAAAGTAATAATACCTCCGCATCGTGGACTAGTCCGGGAAAGGTAGTTGACATGTTGGGTTTCTCCAAAAGCTTACGATGCAATTTCCCCCTCCAAAAAAAGAATCAGGAAAAAAAATCCAAAACTTCTTGTATTTTCCAAATTTTTTTTTTAAAGGAAGAAAAAAAATGTTCCGTAGATAGAGATCTAAACTGTAATGGTTTTGCCCGGATCAGATAGCTCCTTGCCTCGTACCCACTTAAAAACCTGTAGGAACAAATTTTCCCTCTGCACAAAAGCAGCTCCCTGGAACAGATTTTGTACTTGCTGAGAATTTCTTTGGCTGATGTCGTAGGTCCCTTGGTAATATAGAAGTTTTGAAAATTAAGCATCAGCAGTGAGAACGGGGAGGACAATAGGCAGAAGAGATTTATCCCATGAGACAAGGAATAAATATTGTATCTTCGCCTAATAAGGAACTGGGGGTTCTTTCAACATTTTTATCCATTTTCCACAACCTTTATCATGCTTTTCTATACCGACTGAGGTGGGGACGCATCTCTGCAGAGAGCATTTACACATTTTTATTGTGAAGATAGAAATCTACCCCCAATACATGCAGTTTACAGAAAGAAATATATATTAATTAAACCTTTCTTTTACATGACTGGGCATTTGTTCCTATTGGTTCTACTCCCTGGATGCTGAAAGCTGATTTTTTTTTTTTTTCTTCCAAACAGGCAATGGAATCAGTCTTGCCCAGTTGGGATGTCTGCCTTCTTCCAAGTGAAAACAATACCTTTTTTCCCCTTATGTTTACACTGAATTTCTGTTCTTCCTCCTTCTTGAAAGGCAATACTAGGTGGTGGCTAACATTTCTTTTTAGCCGTTTTTAGGATAAATAACCATGATGGACAGTCCTAAGTTTCTGTTGCGAAGAAGTGGGACAACTGGAAAAATGTAAGAGAATAAAGACGTGTGAGGATATTACACACTTAAGTAGACATCCCCAGTCCAGCCTGTTTTCCTCCTTTCATGTTTTTCTCTTTCTCTTTCTTGTAAACAGTGGGTTTTTTGTTTTTTTGTTTTTTTTTTTTTTCCAATTTGTTTGCTTCTCTGTCTCTGTCCCTTTTCTGTTTCTCTCTTATTTCTGTTTTGGAAGGTGGGAGTGTGGACCACCCAACAACAGAAGCAGTCACTTTAATATCATTTACCCTAAGGAACCCTTAAACACTTAGATATTACATTTACAAAGAGAGTGCTGGAAAGGAGACATCACACACACACACACACACCACACACACACACACACACACACACATTTCCATTTCTTGGTAGGTTTCTCAACTTTCAAACAGTTTTAGAGTTATACTTCATCCAAAATTTAGGCTGATCTAGTGAGTTATCTAGTGTCTTGAAGGTGTGCGTGTGTGTGTGTGTGTGTGTGTGTGTGTGTGTGTGTTAGCAGCAAGCTCAAAATATAGAGGCCCTGCAAGGTTTTATCAGCAAACTTGCCTATGCAAGGGGGAAAAAAAATAAAAAACTCAAAACCTGGTGGGCTGGCCAGCCCCACTGGCTCATCTCAGAGATAGACAGGGTAATTCAGTCTTAATTGCTATTTCATTTGGTTCGCTTTTAAGTGTTTAAGCTGAGAAGGTGTCTTAATAACAAGCCGCAGGCAAACAGACATGTGGCTTTTTTTTTTTGGTTGGGGGTTTGGGAGGGTTTATTAGGGCATGCTCACACAGGGTAGCTAGGGCTGTCACTCAGAGCTTTTCGCTCTATACAAATGGACAAGGACACATGACAAGAATTAAAATGCATTGTCTGCAATAGAGATCCGAGATGCCTCACTTCCACACAGGATCAGCAGCCAATATTTGCTCCCCATGTCATGATGGACTTATCTCCACTCCCACCCTGAAATTCCACATCATTATCTGTTGAAATCAGAAGGCTTTTCAAGCAAGGCCAGCAAGGATGAAAATGAAGAATATAGGACTTGGTCTTTAAGTAGGAGGGAAAGAGGAACACTTGGTTCTTAGAGCCTGTACCCCCAAATGCTTGCATTAGAGTCTTTGTTTGCTAGGTCTGAGCCCAGTTCTCATAGCTTATCCACAGTGAACATGGATAGTATGTCATACACAGTATGACCTTATCTCAGAATTCTTGCCCTTGAGAAAGCTCAGCTTCAACCCTACGAGAAGAATATGGAGAATCTCCTACCTACCTTGTGAATGATAAGACACTTTTGCTGGTGCAAAATGTTAATTTCATGAGGAGTCTTCACTCAAATAAGAAAGGATAGTACCTTCTCAGACAAGTAAAACCCATCTGTCCCCAACACTCCCAACTCTCAGGAACATCTGTCTTCAATTAAGGTGAAACACCTTTTACTTTTAGCTCAGGTCCAAGGAGCAGATGTACAACCTTCTCTTCGAGGACAACCAGGAGGCACAGGAAAGCATGGCTGCCTCAGCTTGCCGTGGAGCAATGTTGATCAACATACCTCATACTTATTTCCAGAGCCAGCAATCAATAACACCTCTCTTCAAAATAGGTCTCAGGATGCTCTTGATAACAAAGTTTACAGCGTATCACAGTGTACTCTCTACCTTCTTCTTCTGTCTGAATACTTCATGACGTTACTGAATTGCTGGCAGTTGTATCTCTCTGTTACTTTCCCAATACCTACACATTTCCCTGACTGACTTTTAAGCAACCAAATAAAGGATAGGCAGGATTTCCTTATGTTAGTTGCTGAACACTCTTGGGCTTAGGAGGAAACTAAAGGTCATAGAGTGAGAGAGATATTTAAACACACCCAATGGACATGAAACAGGAAGGAGAATGTCTACACACCTTTTTGCTATAGGATCTACTTTGTCAGGCTCTGTTGGAGCTGGTTCATCTTTTCCCTCAAGTTCTCACTCTTTACATCAGCATCTTAGACAAAGGGAACTTCAGTTGTTCAACTGCTTTGTCCCACCTATATCAACTTTAAATACAAAACGCTGGTTCACCCTGAAAAGATAGTTGGGGGATCATCTGTGCCATATGCACTAACTGGTCAGCATTTTCCTCCATCTGCTCTGGGGTTGCTTGTGTGCTCCTTTTATAATTAAATTCATTGAGGCAGGTGTGTTTGATGTGTGTTTGATGTGTGCAGCCACTGGATTTGTTTCTGGTAGACAACTCCCTCTCCAGTTACCCTCTCATCCAATTAATAGTCTTGAGCAATTAATAAAGTGACATCTTGCTTGACCCAAAGACTGGGCTTTTCAGCAAAGTTAATTCCTCTTTTTTCTGTTTTGCTCCTTTCTTGGAGAGTGATTGGCTACACATTCTCCAGGGGGTGTTATAATTGAATTAGCTGGCCACAGCATGTTGGATTCATGGTGACAGGCTGCCTGGGGCCCCTTCTAAAGGGAAACTGGTGGTGTACATCCTGGTCTCAGCTAGAGGCCAGTTGCACACCTACTCAAAATAGCACACAAGAACATGAGACAACCTTGCTTGTTGACACCTCCTGAGGAGAGGTGTTTTCCTTCCCCTATCTGGTTCTCCTGTCCCTTGTCACAGAAGGGATTACCCTACAAAATCTTCTAAGAAAAAGTGTGGTGTGTGTGTGTGGTGGTCGTGTGTGTGTTACCTTGGGTAGGACTCAGAGCTGGCAGACTAGTTTAGGAAATTGAAGTTCCCTTTCCTGAGATTCTGAGATTCTAGGTGACTACCAGGCAGTTTGTTTCAGTTTGGATAAATTCTAAAGCATTTTCACTAAAAGGATTGTACCTCCTGTAAGTTTGAGATTGGCAAACAATTAACAGTCAAATCGCCCTTAACCCTAATTTTAATAAGTTTTTTTTTTTAAGCTTTCTTTTTCTTCTTCTCCCCCTCATCCTCCTCCCCTACTTGGGAGTTCCCCTTAATAATTTGTGTCATATTAAATAAAGTAAGTAATGATTTCAATTATTTAGTGTGATTTAGTGTGTGTGTGTGTGTGTGTGTCTTGGCAACAAACTCAGGCTTTAAAGTAAGTATATTGTCTACTAATGAGCCACAGTATACTAGCTTCCATTTGGGCAATTTCTACAATTCCCTCACACTTAGACACCTTTACCAAAAGGAATTAATAAATGTATCTTCTTTTCTTTCCCAGTCTGTCCCCTCCTATCTGCATTTGCTGCCTTCCTCCCTCTTTCTCCTTTCCTTTCGCTCTTCCTTCATTTTTATTTTATTTTATTAAAGGAAAGTAGAGGGAAGATTGATTCATAAATGTTATGCCTTAAACAAGTATTCATTGCCTAAGAATGGAATTTAGTGTATTCTACTCCATTAGTTCATATAGCCCCACAACCCAAGCATGAACATGCACAATAAGAGACATTTTCCATTGTCACAGAGCCCCTGGCTTCTAAATTGTTCAACCGAAAGGTAGGTGGGCTGCTTAGCACACAGAGCAGCAGAGTACTCAGTAGTTGGAATGACCATTACACAACGACTAGCAAGAAGTATTTGTTTGAAATCTGTGGATCCTCCTATTGCCCTTCACCTCTGTCATGGCTTATTTGAGATAACTGTTAAAAAAAAAAAAATTTAGAGCAAAGAGACCTCAATGTCCTATCTTGGGCTTGCTCTGACTCTGCTTCCCCATAGGGACTCCTGTTGGATGACTCCCAGTCCTTTGAGGAATTCTTCTGGAGTAGTTTCTAACCAGAGCTTTGGAGATTCAAGAGGTTCTTCTCAGTACTCCTGCTCAGGGTCTCTAACTTTCAATTACTAAGGATTTTTGTGACCTGGAACCTCCCTTGGTCCATGGGCTTACAATGATGCTTTTCTTCTCAACTTCCCTCATTGCAGCTGCAGTGGGCTACTAAACAGAGCATTCCTTCATACGTTGGATTCCCATCCAGAGTCTGAAACCTTTGCTGGATCCCCTTTTCCTTCACTGGAAAGTTGGAGAGAAAAGTGCTCCAGACAGTTCAAAATATGTTTGAAAATGACTCATTTATAGGACCCCATCTCTTGACTCATTTAAGTACACTCCCATCTCTTGTCTCATTTTCACGAACCCTTGTCTCTTTGGATCCCTCTACTCTATCCAGCCCTTTTCTAGTAAATTGCATGCTTCTTTTTCTGGTTTCTTCCTTCCTTCCTTCCTTCCTTCCTTCCTTCCTTCCTTCCTTCTCTTCCTTCCTTCCTCCTTCCTTCCTTCCTTCCTCCTCTCTCTCTCTCCTCTCTCTCTCTCTCTTCTCTCTCTCTTTCTTTCTTTCTTTCTCTTGAAAGTGTCTAGCTACTCTTTCCTCTCCCCGTGTGTCACCACTTCACCTTCAGCAAACCAATGGCCACTTTACATAAAAATGTTTCCCAATTGCAGAGGAGAAAAGGCAGAACATTTTTTTTTTTTTAAGATGACTTTACAAAATGTAGGGGAAATTGACATTTCTGTCAGGCTCTCGAGTCATTTCGGTTTTAAGGGCTGTCACTGATTTTTAAAATTTCCCTTTCCTTCTCTTTCTCTCTCCTTCAGCCTGACCCTCCCCCTGTCCCCTCCCTCCGCGAGCTGTTTGTCAAAAGCCTAACGCGGATCTGTATTCTGCCTCAGCCTTTACAGCCGACAGGCAACACGGATTCCATAATCGTACAGAGAAAATGCATTTGCAAGCAATTAAAAAGCCTTGCGAACGTATTAGTCGAAAATTAAATAGGAAGACTCTTCGTCTGAAGTCTTCTCTTTGATAACAGTAAAACTAGGAGCCCAGGCTCTTGTCTGAGCGAAATTCTTGCTCTTCTCAAACAGCTGTCTAGCCAAGGCTAGAGCTCAGACGCAGCCAAACTCGGTAACCCTCTGAGTGTCTCTCCGGAGCTGTCTGGCCTGCCCATCTTGTCCTGAAGTGCGCACCCGCAGGCAGCAGGGCGCGGTCCCCTAGGGCGCGATGCCCTGCAGGCCTCCCGGCTGGCTGCCCTCATTTAGGCAGGAAGCCAGTTCTTTTTTTTTTTTTTTTTTTTTTTCCAGGAGAAATTTACTCCTTTGGGCCAAGAAATGCTTGCGTTCCAAAAGAGCTTGCACTTTATCTACTCCATTCGCTTATGAGGTTTTGAAAGTCCGTTTGACAGCCTCATGGTTGACTAAATCACCTCTGTTTACCAAGCGCTTTAAAAAGTTTTATGCTAGCTTGAAAAAAAAAATGTATTGGCAAATTTGATATCAAGGATAAGTCTTCATCGCTGAGTAGAGAAGCTGCTGTAATTGTTATCACCTTTGTGTAGACGAAAGAATAACAGAAACTGACAGTACTGCCAAATTTTATTGAGAGCATACCACGTGGTGAGCCAGGTTACCAGCATTTTACGAGCATTATATTGTTTTATCCTCACAACAAACATAGGTGGAGTCAGAACAACTAGAGGTTGTTAAAGAAACCATGACTCCAGACCTTCCCCCCATCCCAACCCTTCAGCTAGGCAAGAGTGAGAGCTACTCACAAGAGAGAGGCTACGCAGGACTTTGAACTTAATGATTGTGACGTTATCTCTAGAGACTGACCTCTCTCTGCTATAAACGTTTCCAAGATTAAGATATTTTTCTTTCTTGATTTTTCTTTTCCATTCTTTCCCAAAAGTTTATAAGAAAACTCCCGAGTGCTGTTTGCGGTTTCGTAACAGCAAAGGAAGAAGCCACTGTGGAGACTTCCGCTGGAAGTCCTGTGAATTTTGAGGAAAACTCAGCCCTCAGCCTTCCAATTGGTTCTTACCTTTTGCTTTTGGGTGTAGGGGCTTCCAATGTGTTTCCTCACCTCGGTTAGTTCAATACTAGTCAGAGACTTCAGCTGGTCTTCGAGATCTCCCGGGTTTCTACAACAACCGGTGGGGAGTCCGGTCTCAGGTGATCAGCAACCTCTGGCAGTGCCCTCTAGTACCTGCTTTCTACCCTGGGAAGGGTGAAGCTTTCAGACCCTCCAGAGGCCTTTGGGAGCATCTAGAAACGGGGGTTTCAAGTGAAAGACTGCAGAAGGGAAGCTCCTGGACCCATGGAGGCCAGAGTCCAGTTGTCAAGAACGATTCTACACGAAATAGCTTATTTTACTTGCAAAATGGAAGGAAACAAGATAAAACAACTATCAAAAAAACCCCTAAAAACTAAAGTAACTCTCTTCCAGTTGTTGAAAAACGTAAGATGGCTATTCTTAGTGGTAGAAGAAGGACCCAACAGTGAAAAGTTTGAGGTCCTATCTTCAGTACCTGTGTGTGGGAGAAAGCACACTTGTGTGTGTGCTTCTGTGTGTGTGTCTGTGTCAGTGTGCTTCTGTGTGTGCCTGTGTGCCTCTGTGTGTGTCTGTGTGTATACCTGTGTGTGCCTATCTGTGTTTGTGTGTGTGCTTCTATGTGTGTGTCTGTCTGTATACCTGTGTGTGTGTCTGTGCCTCTGTGTGTTTGTGTGTACCTGCATGTGTGTGCATGAGTGTGTGCCTATAGGTGTGCTTGTGTGTGTGTGTGCATGCCTGTGTTTGTGTCTGTAGGTGTGCTTGTGTGTGCCTCTGTGTGAATGTGTGCCTGTATGTGTGTGCAGAGGTTGGCATTAGATCAGTGTGGATGACAAGGATGACTTGGGACTTGGATGAAAGTTGGTTGTTATCATAATAGGAACATTATAAAGGAAGCTACTGAAGAAGATATCCTAGTAGCAGGAACTTCACTTTGCTACTTGTTTCTGTACAGGATTTCAGACCAAAAAAAAAAAAAAAATCCTTTAATCAGATACAAGGTTACACAGTCAACCCTTACTTGGAGTTAGAACTCTGCTGTCTGCATTCATTCAGCTCCAAGAAGGATCTGTAGAATGGGGAGCTTAGTCATCTCTAACTTCTTTCATGCTTTTTCTTCTATGGCAAATTAGTATTTTCCTTTTCCTCTCACCATAGCATTTTTCTCAGAATATTTTTAAATGTCCTCTCCTTGTTTCCCTATTCATTTTCCCCTTCTTCCTTTCCTCCAACTTCCTCTTCTCCTGCCTTCCTTCCTTCCTTCTCTTCTCCCTTCTCTCTCTCTCTCTCCTCTCTCTCTCTCTCTCTCTCTCTCTCTCTCTCTCTCTCTCTCTCTCTCTCTCCACACACACACACACACACACATCTCTCCATCTTCAGTTCACTCCCTGCAATGCACTATTCTGTTTCCCTAGAATTCCCCTCTGCTTCTGACACCTCTCTGCTTATCTCTGAAGATTTCCATTTCACTTCTGCCTGAGTATTCTGAGCACTGTCCCAGAGACAATGGTGTGTGTGTGTGTGTGTGTGTGTGTGTGTGTGTGTGTGTATGTGTCTGTGTTTGTATGTTTGTGTGTGCGAAGAGGCACTTCTCTGTCTTCAGTACTTCATGCTCCGGTCATCCAATTTCATAGATCCTTTCCTACCTTGCAGCAACCCCCCTGAGGTCTAGCTACAGATTGTGAGTCCTTGCCTCTTCTCCCTTCTAGTAGCCTTGGGGAGCTTTGAGGCAGCCACAGCCTCCAGTTACTTCTTTTTCCTTGAAGAGCTTTGTCTGCATCTTCTGTCAATTACTCCAGTAGCCTCTCAGAGGCCCCGTTTATTTTTCCATTGACCTTTCTTTCCTTATGTACTGGAACAATGCCTTATTATTTTATTTATCTTAATCTCTGGTGCAATCTCCCTTTTATACTCCAACTTGACTGTGTTAGTGTTTGCCTTTACACTCTCTTGACTTCATTATGTAATCTTGCCAGATCTCTTCGCTCTGTGCACGCTGTTTAGACCTCACGTCTGTCTTTTATTTACCCTTCAATAGTTTCTGTTTTGAAACTCCTGGCCCATCCATGTTTACCTTATTTCTTTGTTTCTTGCTATCTTTTTTTCCCCTGACTTTTGTACTCAAGGATACATATGGTCCAGAAATCTGCAAAGATTCTCCTTTCCTACATAAAGTGTCCAGTAGGACATTTCATTTGAAAGTATTTTCCTGTTCTGGTGGGCTGTATTTCAAAATGTCCCTTTCTCTGAAGTCAGTTCTGGTAGTCTCTGTTATAATTAAGCAGTCTGGGGGATTGGTTCCTCTCTCTTGATTTCCATTTGGGCAAGTGAAAGAAGGTGAAGTACCCTCTGTCACCCATGGGCTTTGATTTTAAAACACATTGTTTAATCACTCTGTTTTTCCCTGATAGCCAGGCTGTACTAAGTGGAGACGGGGACAGCATTCTGCAGGAAATACAACCCCCCTCCCCATTTGTAAAGTGCTCTAAATTATTTGGGAGCTGGAGGTTGGGGTGTAGCATTGTGGCAGAGCTTTTGCTTTGGGCCTGCAGTAGATCCCCATCCATACAATTACTCATGTTTTGTTTCTGTAACTCATCTTCTAGTTTTAGAGATGTAGTCATTCCAGTGGGTTGACCTCATTGGGTGGGGCCACTTTTTGGTCATAATCCACCTTTGACAACACTCGGTTGTGATCTGTCTGTCTTTAGATATTTCCAAGTGAGAACATTTTGTATCAAGAGTATAAATTCAGATGGGTCGGGATGTCTTTATCCTACACCTTTCTACATTCTTATATTATATATGGCTTGAAGGAACCAACCATGCTTTTCCACATGCCTCGCCTGTTAATTTTCTCATACAGTGATAGGAATTGCAAACCCAGAAATAGTTGATTGTTACTCTTCCCACTGTGCCATCCTTTCTGCATGCGTTTTCCTTTTCACTCTTAACCACCCATGCATTTTTCTCTCCTTGTTTTCAAATACTGAGCCATTTCTAAGAAATTACTGAGAGAGATAAGCAGAGGATGCTATACTCTAGAAATTGTTGAAATATTGGCACTCAGTGCATTCTAGACACCTGGTTCAAATGGGCCTTCCATGGAAGGTCCACTTTAAGAATTTCAGCAAATAGACTGTTGAGGCTGGTACTTTCTTGCCTTCACAAGAAAAAAAAAATCACCTCTTGAGATCTGAGAAATTAGAAAATAAATATATTTTTGGAACTTTTCTCTAGTGCAAGATACTGGCAACACATATAGACTGTGATGAATTAAATATGCACAATATATTAGAAATACCTCTAATGAATGCTGACATTCTGATAAATAATACAGTGTAAGATCCTTTGTATGACTGAACACTATCTACTTCACATATATTCATATGCAAGCAGTTAGAGAGAACAGGGTCCTTTCCCTAGCTAAATAGGTGGAAAGAATCTTTCTGGGTGTGTTGCAATCTGAATGCTAAAAATTCTTACAGTGACAAAGCTAATCAAATATGCCTGTTCTGCCCTGACACTTGCAAATGCAGCTTAGAGGAGAAAGGTCCTCTATTGCTTACTGGACTTTTGTGGAATCAACAGAGGAGCCACTGTGAAATGTTGGAAATACATCACTGCCATGCACTTTCAGATGACAAGGTCAAATAAAACTCAGATCCAGTTGACAGCAAAACATTGAGATGTAGAAATTATTTATCTTGGGATATATTCGTTGATTTCAAGACTCATGAAGCCATAGCCTCAAATTACTCAGTCTCTGAAATGAGGATTTCAAATATTTTACTCCAATTTTCCATGATTTTTAAAAGTCAGTAAAGGAAAGATTCCTTTAAAGACTTTTTTACTTGGTCTGAGGAGATGGCTCAGCAGTTAAGAACATGGGCTGGCTCTTCCAAAGATCCTGAGTTCAATTCCCAGCAACCACATGGTGGCTCACAACCATCTGTAAAGGGATTCAATGCCCTCTTCTGGTGTGTCTGAAGGCAGCCACAGTATACTCATATAAATAAAATAAATCTTTTTTTTTTTTTAAAGACTGTTTTTCTCAGGACATTGCATCCACTTTCAGTGCATTCTGATATCAGCACAGAAAACTGATTTTATTCCTCTAACTATGGAATCATGGTGGTTTGAATAGGAATGACCCCCTGCCCCCATAGACTCATATGTTTGAATGCTTGGCCCATAGGGAGTGACACTATTAGGAGGTGGAGCCTTGTTGAGTAGGTGTGGCCTTGTTGGAGGAAGTGTGTCACTGTGGGGGCGGGCTTTGAGGCCTTATATGCTCAAGCTACTCCCAGTTTAGCTCACAGTTGCTTGTGCTGCTTTTGGATCCAGATGTAGCACTCTCAGCTCCTTCCCCAGTATCTGCAAGCCACCATGCTTCCCGCCATGATGACATGGGCCAAACCTCTGAACTGTAAGCTAGTACCAGTTAAATGTTTTCCTTTATAAGAGTTGTGATGGTGCCTTTTCATAATAGGAACCCAAAATAAGTGAGGAATATTTAACATCGAGTTAGAGGCTGTTAGGTTGGGATGATGAAACTTCATGACTCTGAGTAACAGTTAAGTGTCTTATACCCTCACCCCATCTCTTCTTAGACAGGTGTGGTATAATCTCTGTTTTCAGAATGTGGAAGCAGAAGGATCAGGAGTTTAAGGCTAGCCAGGGTTACAAAGGACGTTTCAAGAAAACAACAACAACAAAATCTATTCTTTTCATTTATTTATTTTACCTTTAAAATCACTTACTTTATTTTATTTTATTTTTTTTTTGGCCTATGAGTGTTTTGCATGCATGCATGTCTGTGCTTCATGTGCATTCCTGGTGCATGTGGAGGCCAGATAAGGATGTCAGATGCCCTGGGATTGGAGTCATTGTGAGCTGCCCTATGGCTGTTGGGAACTGAACCCAGGTACTCTTAACTGCTGAGTCATCTCTTAAGTCTCTTATTTTAGTCTCTCTCCCTCTCTCTTACCCTGTCCCTCTCCCTCCCCTGTATAACTTATGTGTGTGTATATGTGAGTGTGTATGCACAGGTGTACCATGGCAGAATGTAGCAGTCAGTGCAGAATGTTGTGTATTATATGTTGATTCTTTGTCTCTCTGTCTTGTCTCTCCCTTCCTTTCCCCTCCTCTCTCTCTTCCTCTATGAGGCAGGCATATACCCAGATGAGGGCCCTGTATGCAGAGACTTTTCTTTTCCACCTCTTATCCTGTAGTAGAAATTCTGAGGTTATAGACATGAACTACCGTGTCTAGCTTCACCTGTGTTCTGAACATCTGTAGTCACGTTCTCACACTTGTATGGTAAGTGTGCACCCACTGAGTTGACTCCAAAATGTATACCCATTGAGCCAACTCCACAACTCACAAACGTCTTTTCTGAAGAAGCAATTCATTGAGATTAGATGTATGAAACGGATCAATCTAACGAAGAAGAAGGGTGTTTTATACCTAATGCTAGCCTTTTCTTTTCAAATTTATTTATTTATTTTATGTATGTGAGTACACTATAGCTGTCTTCAGATACAACAGAAGAGGGCATCAAATCCCATTACAGATGGTTGTGAGCCACCACGTGGTTGCTGGGAATGGAACTCTGGAAGAGCAGTCAATGCTCTTAACTGCTGACCCATCTCTCCAGCCCCTCTCTCTCTCTCTTCTCTTCTCTTCTCTTCTCTTCTCTTCTCTTCTCTTCTCTTCTCTTCTCTTCTCTTCTCTTCTCTTCTTCTCTTCTCTTCTTTCCTTTTCTTCTTTCATGAAGGCAGTATACTATGGAGGAAGAAGATAACAAAAATATAAACTGAAGATATTCAGAGCTTGGAACCTATACAAATTTGATTCTACTGAAGAATTTCTCTATACTATGTAAACACAGAAAATCAATATTAGGTTGTATATAACTAATTGTGCATTGATGCCAATTGCTGGTCGATTCCTGTATTGAAGCTCTAATTTGCAATGTAGTCCTTCTTGAGATGGGGCCTTGAAAGTGGTAGTTAAGGTAGATTGAGGTGGTAGGAGTGGGTTCTAGTCTGCTCTTAAGATATGGACATGACACTAGAGAAATCTCATGACAGGCCACCATAAGAGGGTGGCTACTGACAAGTCAAAGAAAGGAGCATTTGGAGAAACAAACCAGATGTCACCCTAATCTTGTAATTATGGCACATTTCTGTCAGCTCACTTCATCCAAGGTATTCTGTTAGGACAATCTCACAAACTGTCACAATCTTTCTGAGAAAAGAAATAATAACAACAGACCCTGATGTCAAAGGGTTAGCCTGCTACTGTCAACTAGGCTTCTGACTTACCATACTCTTGCCTGGTACTCACAGTCATATTATAGTGATCTCCTTTTGAACATTCTTACACAACATCCCTATTAGAACAGCCCACTCTGTGTGCAAAGGAGCTACTTGAATGGCATCTGAACATAAGATTTTTGTTGTAGGAGCCACAAAACACCAGTTGTATTCCTCTTCTGCTAATAGGAAAAAACTGATACTTCTTTATCAATCATAGATTTATTCTCACACTATCTACCTTTTTAAAGTTTCTTCAGATCTCCAATAACAGCTCTCTTGTCTTGCGTGACCACTCAACAAAACACGAACCATTTCTTCCTACATTCTTCCCCCAGGTCACTCAATGAAATTTCAAATTATAGAAACAACTTTTTGTTTTGATTTGGTTTAAGACAGAAATCTTATCCCTGGCTATCCTCGAACTATCTTTTTTGACCAAACTTGCCTCAAACTCACATTTGCCTGTACTTCCTGGGTGCTAGTATTAACGGCATGCACGCTACATTCATCCTGAAGAGTTCTTACTAATGCCTTCACTGAGGTGGTTCCTGATTTCTAAGAGTGTATAACATCTCTTTAGAGAACAAAAAGCAAATCTAAAAATTCAACTCTAGGCATATGGTTTTTTTTTTTTTTTTTTTTTGCTAGAATGTGCTGGCAATTTGAAATAAAATTACTTGAAAATACCGTGTATTGTAAGTGCACAATACCTACTTGCTTTCTGTATTTTTGTATAAAAGAATACGGAAAACATTTCAAAACTTCTATTGTGATAATGGTGATAACATTTTAGAGGTGTTGATAACAAAAAAAAAGCGAAAATCCTCTTGCTTTTTGTATTCTTCATTTTTAGGTATGAACATTAAAGAATTTAAATTCTGTTTGTTATTTATATTTAATTTCTATTGAATGACAATGATGTATAATTCTCCCCTAACAACCAATCCCAGATAGTTCACATTTCATTGATTTTTTTTTATGTTAAGAGACTTTTTAAGGCATATGAGAGGCCACACCATTGTGAATTACAAGTAAGTCTCAAATATCTGTGGCTTGAAGAGAACCCCATTGTGCGTTTAGACCTTGGCAGGTAGTGATCCTCTACCTGGTAAAGTAGAACGCTAGAGAAATCTTTATGGCTTCTACTTTCAAGACAAAGAGAGGGTTGGATTCCCTAAGCCCATTGACCAGAGCTAGTCATGTGGCTCTGTTCAACTGGAGAGTGAACTATTTCCTTATTCTTAGGAGAGGGAATTGAAAAGAAATGGTAGGAGTGACACTTGACTTAAGATGGAAATGTACATAAGTGCTGGAGAGACAGTTCAGTAATGAAGATAACTGGATGCTTTCCCAGAGGACCAGCACCTACTTGACAGCTCAAAACCACCTAGAACTTCAGCTCTGGCAGCTTGGATGCTTTTGACCTTCAAGAATTCTTGCACCCACATGCACATACCCCACCCCTCTCCACACACCTGTGCATTTGTATATGCATGCAGACATACCCACACATACGCACCCCCCCCCCACCACACAATTAACAAATAATGCAATGCTGGATTTGGAGAAACAGGTTAGCATTTAAGATCTCTGGCTGATCTTTCATAGAATCTAGTTTCAATTTCCAGCACTTACATGTCAGTTCACTATTATTTACAGTTCAGTCCCAGAGGATCTGATGCTGTCTTTAGCCTCTGCAAGCACCAGACACACTAGTGGTAAACAGACATACACGCAGACAAAACACTCATACACTTAAATGAGAACCTTAAAAATAATAAACAAGAAATGCCAGGATAGGTCTACTTAAAAACAAATGTGGGGACACACTTGATATATGTGTAACGGATTCTGTTGCAAAGGAGTGGACTTGGAGGACAAAAGTAATTTTGCATCATTAAAAAGATTCCCATAACTTCCAGTGGAGGGGTTGGGACCCCAACCCAGCCTCAAAACAGTTGATCTACAATGTGTCCTGCCTACAAGTTGTGCTCTGTGGTAACGAGGCAGATTAATTGAGGAAGTGAGCAATCAATGACTGATCCAGCTTGAGAATCATGCCAGGAGAGGAAGCCCATTCTCTATATTACCTGGGGGACAAGGAACCAGAGGCTGGATAGCCCAGAGACCTACAATATCACTAAATACAACCAGAATAAAAGTCAAAAAAATTATTCCTAATAATGTTTTGCTAACGTGTAGACAAGAGTGTACCATAGTTGTCATCAGAGAGGCTTCATCCAGCAACAGAGAGGAGTAGATATAGAGACCCACAGCTAAATATTAGGTAGAGCTTGTGGAATCCTCTGCAAGGTGGTTGATGTAGGAACTAAAGGGGCCAAGGACTTCACAAGAAAACCCACCGAATCAACCTACCTGGGCTTGTAGGAGATCTGAAAATCAGGTAGGTATAGGTCTGATCTAGGCCCTCTACATAAAAGTTATGTTTGTGTAGCTTGGTGTTTTTGTGGGACTCCTAGCAGTGGTAGCCTGGGCTGTCTTTTACTCTTTTGCCTGCTTTTGGGACCCGTTTCTTTTCACTGTGTTGCTTCTTCCAGCCTTAATATGAGGGAGGTGCCTTGTCTGATAACAACTTGATATGCTATGTTTGGTTGATATCCTTGGGAGGCTTGCCTTTTTCTAAAGAGATATGGAAGTGGACCAGATAGGGAGGAACTTGGGGTGGTAGGACTGGGAGGAGAGGAGGAAGAAAGGGGAAACGGCAGTCTGGATGTAATATATAAGAGAAAAACAAATTAAAAATAGATACTTATGTATTTTAGTCAGTATTTCTATGACTGGATGTAGCAGATTATTCATTTTTAAAAATTGTGTGTGTGTGTGTGTGTGTGTGTGTGTGTGTGTGCCTGTACTCACGTGAATGTGCTATGTTAGTGCAGGTGCCTGCTCTAGCTAAAGGAAAGCATTAGATGTCCTGGAACTGGAATTACTGGTGGTTAGGAGCTACCCAGCTTCTGGAATGATGGAGTCTGAACTAGGATCCTCTTCAAGAGCAGTATGTGCTTTTAACTGCAGAGCCATCTCTCTAGCCCTCTATGATAAAAACTCAATGTGTCCAGCTACTTAAAGGTGATAATATGGTTATTCATGACTCATAACTTAGAATTCTGTAAACCTTTCTCCAACATTTTAAAAAGCAACTTTGAAACAAAGTTCCAACATGCAATGAAAGAAGTATCATATCAAGAAAGCTATTAAGAATATCTGGTATTTTAGAGTATTTAATGAGATGACTTACTTTTTATGTGATGTCATATATAAAATATGTGAATATCTGTCTATCTATCTATCTATCTATCTATCTATCTATCTATCTATCTACCTACCTAACTATCTACTGATCTATCTATCTATCTATCTACTATCTATCTATCTATATCTATCTATCTATCTATCTATCTATCTATTCTTTTCAATATTCATCTCTCTTTATCCTGCTCACCCCGCAATGGGTGGTGTTGGTGTGGTGGTATTACTGTATTCACCAAGGTTTCATGATTCTAAAAACAAATTGTGATCCTGGAGGTTTAACTAGTTAAAACCTTCCGATCAGTAGCCGAACCTAAAATGCAGGCGAGCTTGCCTCTCTCATCTTCAAAGGTCTCCTCCTAGCATCAGAAAAGTTGTTTGTAGTAAGCCCAAGGGAGGAAGGAGGGCCTCACAAGCTTTCTCCTCCCCTTCTGTGGCTGAACTGAGAAGCTGCTAGTGTGACTAATTCTACTAATATCGATCAGTAGGTTAATTTCTAGAGGAGAAGAGGAGGTAAGCCTATGGCTGTGTGCGGTAGAAGAAAGAGGGGGAGGTGAACACCTGATCTCACTCACCCACCCCCTCCTTCCCTCTCCCCTTGTCTCCAGGGTCTGCTAGTGCCCTCAGAGTCTGAGATCCTCAGCGCTCAGCTTAAGAGAAAGGAGCTGTCCGTTCAGTACTAGGGCCACGTGCAACCTGCCCGCCAAAACACAAAGAACTGAAATATTAATTAAAAAAAAAAAAAAAAAAAAAAAGCCAATCTGTTCAATCCTCCGCCCGCAGGCAGGCTCTAACGGAAAACCACATATGTTTTCCCTTTCTCCTCAATAAATCTTCATGTGGGCATTAAAATACCTAAAAGGATTAGTCATTAAATGCTTGTACATTTGGCTTAATGCGCAAGAAACTGTATGTCACAGGGTTACATCAGAACTGCAGTTTAATCTAATTTGCAGTATTTGCCTAAATGCTTCATTTCGTCTGCTGATTGTTACAGAGGATAATATTAATATCCCAAGTATCCAGAGGGAGAAGGTTAACACGCCAGCACGGAAAGAAGCTGGATGCCGACTGAAGTATCAAACTATCAAAGCTTCTTTTAAGGTGAAACACACACAAAAAAGGAGAATAAATGGAAGTGTGGCTTTTCCCTCCTCAAACTGCATTTATTATTATTATTTATTATTTGATCCTAAGGTAATAAGGAAAATGCTTTTTTTTTTGAAAAGGGAGCTTTGCACTTCAGATAGATATGGCGTCCTACATATTACACTCAAAAGCTGTCGATACAGCAACAGTGAGCCGATCCTTCAAAGGACTTAATTGCAGACTCATTCTTATTTTCTTCTGAAGAGGTTCCTTTGTAGATGCTGAGGCTAGTTAGGAGCCACACCTTGTACACCCCAGTCCCCAGTGCAACCATTTCTCCCTTTAGTGAGTTACTACAGCATGTCCTGTGTATTATCCATCTGCATCTGGCCTAGATAATTTACTTTTTGGTTTAGCCTATTTAAATTTGTGTATGATGTTTATATCTCAAAAGATGATTTTCCGTGCAAAAAGTGAACAGAGTCTCAATGTTACCTTTAAAAAAAAAGAAAACGGGTGTATTAACGAAAATTATGCTTAATGATCATTTATCTTATGAATGTTGTCTGCTGGGTTTTCTCATAGGGTATTTTCTCAACTCATTTATTGATTGCATACTTCAGATGTGTCATAGATCAATAAAGATTCTGGCATCAATTCTTACCTTCATTGGCCAGAACATTAGAAATTCAAGCCACCAAATTAATTATAAGTAGATTTTTATATTAAAAAGTCCTGTCCATTCTAGCAGATTGGTTTTTTTAAGGAAATAGAGACTTGGTTGTCTACACTTTGTTCTATGATGAAGAACAGCCTTATACAAACAGGGAATTCCTTCCTCTCCAGGCTTCTCCTTGACATGACTCTTGGTGTTATACCTGCATGTTGATTTCCTCCACCAGCCACCAGTACTGGCTGGATACTAACATGTTCTACAAGTGGTGGAAATACTAATAGACTATTTCAGACATTCATTGTAATGTTATGTGTGTGTATGTCTCTGTATATGTGTGTGTGGTACATGTTTGGTTCATGTGTGTGAAGTATGTAGGTGGGTGCCTGCACCTATATGTAGAAGACAGAGGACTCTGGGTGTCTTGATCTGTTGCTTTCCTAATTTCTTTAACATGAGGTATCTCATTGAGTCTGAACCTGGGCTTATAGTCAACAAGTCTTCGAATTGCTTCCCCAACCCATCCAGTGCTGGGGTTTTAAGAGTGCCTGGCCACAGATATCCTTTTACATGGATGATGGGTATTTGAACTTAGGTCCTCCTGGTTGAGAAGCCTTAGACCCAGATCCCCATAATTCCTTGAAAGTTGAAAAGAGTTGGGAGAATTCAAGATAACAATGTTTACAAATGAACAAATTTATATTACTACTTCTTGCAAGGTGGGTGGATACATTTACACTGTAAGGAAAAGGGCAATGAAAACTACCCTTGCAATGTTTTCATTCATTTATGGTTTAGTTACTAATTTTCATATCTATAGTCACTTCCAGTAGGTCTCTTTTTTTTTTTTTTTTGTGGTCACCTAGTGTCATGTTGGATTGCTACATTGGGACTTTCTTTCCTTCCTTCCTTCCTTCCTTCCTTCCTTCCTTCCTTCCTTTCTTTCTTTCTTCCTTCCTTCTTTCCTTCCTTCCTTTTTTCCTTCCTTCCTTTTCACTTCCTTCTTTTTTCTACATTTATTCAGATTTTTCTACAATTATTTGTTTTTATTCACTTTACATCCCAAAGTCCCCCTCCCTCCTCTCTTCCTAGTCTCAGCCTTACAAATCCCTCTTCCCATTAACACCTCAGTTTCTCTCCACAAAATGGGGGAGTCCCCCTTGGGTACCATTCCACCATGAGATACCTAGTCTCAGCAGGACTAGGCATATCTTTTCTTATTGAGGCCCAACAGGTAGTCCAGGTAGAGGTAAGGGGGTCCAATGGCAGGGAATTGAGACCGAGACAACCCTGGTTCTACTTGTTAGGGGACCCACATGAAGACCAAGCTGCACATTTGTTACAAATGTGTTGGAAGTCTAGGTCCAGTCCTTGCATGCTCCTTGGTCAGTGATCTAGTCTCTATGAGTCCCCAGGAGTCCAGGTTAGTCAACTCTAAGTTCTTCTGTGGTGTCCTTAACCCTTGTAGGTTTCCCCATTCTATCGTCTACTCTTCCACAAGACTCTCTGAGATCCACCTGATATTTGGCTGTGGGTCTCTATCATCTGTCTTCATCAGCTGCTGAATGAAGCCTCTCAGGAGACAGTTATGGAAGGGTCCTGTTTGCAAGCATAGAAGAGTATCATTAATAGTGTCAAGGGTTGGTTCTTTCACATGGGATGGGTCTCAAATTACACTGGGTATGTCTAAGTTTCATCCTACCTTATTTTTTTATGATTTTAATCTATGCCTGAGGTTTGATTTTCTATTCTTTAGTGGCATCCTTACTTAAGTTAAATTCCTTGAGTCATTGATTTTTAGTTTGCTTCTTTATAGCGATGAGTTGTGTGAAAACTTTAGATACGAAACAAATCGGAAACCATGAGAATTAATTTATGATTTCTCAATCTAAAAATACAGAGTTGGAGGTTGGAGAGATGACTTAGCATTTAAGAGCAATGTCTGCTCTTCCAGAGGTCCTGAGTTCAATCTCAGCAACCACATGGTGGCTCACAACCATCTATAATGGGATCTGATGCCCTCTTCTGGCATGCAGGTGTACATGCAGATAGAGCACTCATACATAAAATACATAAAATACACAAATCTTAAAAAAATACTGAGTCTATTTGCTATTTTCATTTCTATCAAACTTCTTTACAACTGTATTATTGTGAAGCTGTTACTTATTTGTCAAAATATAAACATCATTACTTTCTTAATATTCAATCAGTTGATGAATTGATTTATTATAGACGATCTGCCATTTTACCCCAAAGAAACTGTTTATACAATATTAAACTCATTCTAACACTCAGTATTAATGAATTCTCCTATTCTTTAGATGTTAATAAAGCATGTTGGTTATCTATAACTTAAATTAAGTGAGAGCAGAACAATTAATTAATCACTGAACTTATATCAAATATTATTTTGAAGAGTGATGAAGACACTATGTATTTAATGTGGAGAGGGGGTTGGGGAGGTTTCTTTGTGGTTAGCATGTTTTTATTCTTCTGGAGGACCAGCTTCCCTGTCAGATGGCTCACAACTACCTGTACCTCTAGTCCTATGTGATCCAACAGCTTCTTGTGGCTTCCCGTGGCACCTATATACTTGTGGCACAACACACACCACACACACACACACAGATGTTAAAAATATTGAAGAATTATTGGCAATTTTAAAGGGAATTGAATATTTTCGCTGAGCACAGAGCTCACATATAAGATATAAGTTAAAAATGCAAAATCAAACTATGATGAAATGCAAAATATGGTAACAAAATATGAATAAAGTGGACAATGGCATAAGTTGTGTTTTTCTAGGACAGGGTTGAAAGGAACAGCCTAAAACAGCACGATCACAGCCTAGGGACTACTATGTGACATTAAAAATCCAAAAGTTATGGAATCATAATAATTTATTCATATTTTCGACTTCTAACTGTTCTTCTATGGATAATTTTTCTTTCCTCTTACTTTTTCTACCAGGACATGCTACACACTTTGTTCTTTATAAAACGCCCCACTCTCCGCCCCCTGAACCTCTCATGTTTTCTTTGCTCTAAAGAAGGAAATGACACACTCAAAGCATAAAGCTGAACTTCCCACGGGACGACTTGGATGGAACCAGATGAGAGAGTTACATTAGGGCAGAAGTGTGGGTCAGAGCATATCAAACTGAAAGCATGAAGCTAGAGTCAAGTTTGGAGGATATTGTTTGTATCAGATCATTGAAAGCTAGCCCTACAATTTAAAGGCTTCCCTATATAAAGATAATTTTCTAGCCAGTGAACAGTAAACTGAGTGTATTTTAAACTAATCTAGCAGAGATGCAGACTGACAAATTAGACATGATCAGAAATAAATTAGGTGGAATAACTCTTAATTTAAGTAATTGCAATTAAAATATGTGATCTATGAAACAATAGTCAAGTGAAGATACAGTTTGCTCACAAGTGTTCTGTTTCTGATGTACTAGTAGTTGTAAGCAAGGAGGCTTAGGTTAAGTAAATCTATAAGCTCATTTAATACCATCTGCACTCTATGAAAATAACATGATATTTACATCAATTGTATTTTTCACAATTGTTTTGAGAAAGCTACTGATACTAAACACATTTTTTTTGCTAATATATTCTGTTACATTTTAAACATATTTGCAAACTTTAAAAGGGAAATTTATGTTAAGATTATAACATAGATACATATATTATATACTATATTCTATATAATAGCTTTGTTTAATAATGTTTGAATTTCAGTCTTAGCTGTTCAAATATGGAATGCTCACTCTCTCTGCTTCTCTCTTTCCCTGACTCATCCTTCTGCCTAAATTAAAATAATACATCAGATAAAGCTTGTCTTCAAAATCCTTTAGTCAATTCCAAATGTGTATGTGAGTGCTCCTTAGTCATAAACTGAGAATGATCTTTATTCTTTTTAAGCACACAATTCCATAAACAGGATACTGAATGGCTGCTAAGGATTTAAAAGCTTTTTAAAAAATGGATATAAATGTTTGCAGGTTTGTGTGTGTGTGTGTGTGTGTGTTTGTAGAGTTTTCTTAATTACGATATCTTCTTGAAAACCCATCTTGCAGGGCTCAGGGAACTGTATGGAAGAGAAGGTGGAAAGATTGTAAGAGTCAGAGGTTATGGGTGACTCCAAAGAAACAGTTTTCCAGAGCTAGCAGGACTGATACACACATGAAATCACAGATTTCTGTGGCCGCATGCACAAGATCAGTACAAGTTTAATGCAGACAGGGTCCCAGGACCAGGAGTGGGAAAGACACTATCTCCAATTGATATCCCTCAGCAAAGAAAAAATCAGTTATCTCCAGTGGAGTCTCACTGTGTGTGCTAGCTAATCTTATGTCAACTTGAAAACAACTTGAAAGTAGAGTTATCTGAAAAGAGAAAGCATTAACTGAGAGGTGGCTCGAAGGTGATATTTCTTGATTAGTTATTGATAGGAGATAGTCTGCCCATTGTGGCATGTTCCATCCTTAAGACAGTGGTCCTAGGTTCTATAAGGAAGCAGACTTGGAAAGCTAATGAAAGCAAACCAAAAAATAGCATCACCTGCCTCCCCTGCACCCCCTTCTGAGACCCCTGCATTAGCTTCTGATTCCAGGTTCCTGCTCTGCTTGAATTCCTGTTCTGACTTTCTTCAGTGATGAACTGTGATATGGAAGTGTAAGCTAGACAAACTCTTTCCTCCCTGACTTGTATTTTGGTCATGGTATTTCATCACAGCAATAGTAACTCTAACTCAGATACAGGGGATAATAAGCACAAATTCAAGGCTAGGTCTGGTGTCCAGGAATGGGTGGCTAACACAAAATGAGCTAAATGTTATTCTTGTAGATTTTGTTTTGTCTTATTTTGCATTGTTAGGGAATTTTTGTTTTATTTGATGGTATAATTTGGTTTCCAAAGAGAGAGAGGGTGTGAAGTTGGTTGCGTGGACTGGTGGTGAGGACCTGGGAGGAGTTGGGGAAGGGGCAAGTGCTATTAGAATATACTGTATGACACGTTTTGTTTTTTCAAGAGTTCATTTGTAGCCAGTAACTTTCTTAAGTGCCCTTCCATAAAATTGTGGATTTGAAATACTTGGTAGAAAATTTTATTTTTCTGTTGTTTATGGTGCCCTCGATCTACAAGCTGCCGATCAACTCTGTTCTTTTCTGATTGCTGTTAGTTTGTTGAAAAGGACATTTTAAAAGGAAGCATAAATAAGATAACCATCATTTTCATAAAAAATAAGCAAAAGTTAGATGTCAATACGTAGCCCTGGTTAACCTGGAATTCATTATGTAGACCAATCAGGTTGACCTCTAACTCACAGAAACTTACTTGCCTTTGTCTCCTGGATGCTGAGACTGAAGATGTATACCAACATACTTGATTTAGAGGATTCGAAAATAGTTATTTAGTTATCATTAATTATAAATATGTGTATGTGTCTATTTATAGTTATGTGTACCTATAAATAGCATTGTGTGGAGGCCAGAGGTCTGTGGAACTGAAGTTACAGGCAGTGGTGAGGCGCATGATGTTGCTTCAGGGAATAGAATTCTGGTCCTCTTCAATAGCAATATGTGGTCTTAAATTCTGAGTCATCTCTCCTGTTCACATTTTAAAATATAATATTTTATTAACTCCTAAAGAATTTCATACATGCATGCTTTGATCATATTTACCCCTTATTCCTGCATCTGACTCCCCCCAGATTTATCCTTTATCCCATCCCCCTTTCTTATAATGTATTTTGTCCATCTTGTGCTGCCCATATACTCATGAATACAAGGCCAGCCACATCCAACTAAGAGCAAAGCATAATTGACCTACCAGAACCACATCCTTAAAGAAAAACTAACCCTCCCTCTTCCAGAAGCTATCAGCTGTCAGTAGCTCCACAACTAAGTGTGGGCTGCAATATTTAAACAAACCAACCAACCAACCAACCACCACCACCACCACCACCACCATCAACAAAACCCTAAGGAAATCCCAAAGTTCTCTAAAATCTTTGAAATTGATGGAAATACTGTGTGGTTGGTATATGGGTAGATAGTATTCTCCAGGTGAAAGTTTAAAGTCGAACAAGGTGGTTATTACATTTATTCCTCCTTTTATATTTTGCATTCATGTCTTTCTATTGTTCTCTTTCACAGGATTTCATTAAGTTCCTGTTTAATCTAGACTATGTGTATCTTCATAAGGTTTAATACATTTTAGCTATTGATACAGCAGCTGGTGAGGTAGTACCCACCACTCTATGTCACTTTTCTTTCTGGAGTTATCAATAGACTAGCTGTGCTTCATTTAGGCCTCACAGATATGTAGTGGTTAGTACCTGTTTATTTGGCATATACTATATATCAGACACCATGTTAATTATTTTAGTGTAAAGTGGTTTTTTTCTTTAATTATACAATGCAATCTTCAAAATACACTCAATCCTAAATGAACAGTGAAAATCCTTTACATGTGTTTATCCACTCATGGAAAAGACAAGAAATGATGTTATTGTATTTCTTAAGCTGGCAATAGGAAAGTCTATAATGCATTCTGCTCACAGATCGTTCACCAAAAACACAGAAAATGCAGATATCCAGCTTCAAGGGAGGATGAAAAATGTACTTTCGTTTGGAAAAACCAGGAAACCAATTAAAGTTTTTATTGCTATAATGATGAAGAGAATGGGTATTAGAAAGATAGCTAACATAGGACACTTGCCTATAAAAACATCAACTACCTTTTTCTGGGCTTTCCAAAATACAGTAATAAAATTGCAATAACACAGGTTTGTAAACTAGTCTGAAATTAAGGTGTGGAAATTTCTTTCTGTTGAGCTCAAATGAAAACTTCCTCAAGGAGGCAATATTTGAATTAGATATTTAAGAACTGCAAGGTTATATGCATTAGAAAAGGGTGAATGCACTCTAAGAAAAACGTGAGAGAAATCTCACGGTGATAGATATTACAAAGCATAAAATCAAGTTATTTTAGCAAGGCTATCATGCAGACTTGCCTACATACAGATGAATAAAGGGATTGGAGTTATATTTTGAGGATGTCACTTTAGAGTTTATCTGGGAGACCATGACATTGATGAGTGAGTGGTCTTCAGCAAAGGATGGGTGAGACAGTCTTGTTACCAAAATAATTCAATATCCGTAAGTCAGCTTTTCTGAAATTTCAGATTTTGAAAGATATTCTTTCTAAACTTTCCTGTACTCACTGAATACTCCTGGTTCAGACCAAAACACAGTGTATGACTTTCAGGTCCCACCAGAGGTAATGACAACAGTTTGTCAGGGCTGGCTGTTCCCTCTTTTTTTTTCCAGATTCCTTCCTCATCCCCATCTCATGCTGGATCTCATACAGAGCCCATGCCGGGAGATTTCTGAAAGGAAATACTTTTCATGAGTCATACTCTCTTCTGCTTGGGACACCTCGGATGTAAGATGGTTCCTTTCCTGTTTACTGCACATTGTGCCATGAGAAAAGATGGAGCATTTTGATTCTTCTTCATGTACTTTGTCACAATATCTAAAAGAAGAGCAGATGATAACTTTATGTTTATCTCTGTTAAACCTATATTACTGTTACTGTTACTATATTACGGTAGTTACTGTGATAAAGACCATGACCAACAGCAACTTGGGGAGGAAGAAATTTATTTTAGTTTACAACTTCCAGGTCATATTCTATCACTTAGGGAGGTCAAAGCAAAAACTAACGACAGGAAAATTTGTTACTTATTGAACACCATGACACTTGGTATCTTAATGCTATTCATTACCTTTCATTTGTACTGATTATTTTAATTAAATTAAAAATTAATTTTAACTAAGAAGAAAATTGTGGGTACCTGGATTAGTAATAAACCTCTTAGACTTTTGGATATTTTCTCATGATAAAAATGTGTTCAAGAACTTCACTATTTTTAGCTTGGTTATTTGTTCTGTGAGGTTTTTATGGTTTTGTATGTATGTGTGGTCTATCTACCTACATCTATGTATGTATGCATGTATGTATGTATGTATGTATGTATCTATCTATCTATCTATCTATCTATCTATCTATCTATCTATCGTCTATCTCTGTCATCTATCTATTGTCTTGATGAAGCAGGCTTTCACTTTAGGAATTCTGCCACAAACTATCAAGGGCTGGAAGGACAGACACTCTGCAGTGACTTACACTCTGCAAAGCCATATGAAGCTTACATTCACACAAGGGGCCATACTTAGAAAACAATTCATTGACTTATAAAAACACTCCAGAATTTGTTTTATAAACTCACCTGATAATAATAATAAGATTTAATTCTGGCCAGGTCTGGTGTTGTAGGTCTACAATCTAGTCACTCACGTGACAGTATAGGTTGAAGGGCAGTTTGAGTAACTTAAGACCCTGTGCCAAAGTAAAAAGCCAAGACACTGCAAGGGATATAGCTAAATGACAGAGGACATAGATAGCATGTACAAGACCCACTCTACAGAAAATAAATGTATTTGATTTTGGAGTCAGCCTGTAAATATTTAAACATTAATCCTCACCCCTAAACATTTTAACCATTCTCCTGCCTTCTCACAAATAGTCTCCCTTCTGCTTTCATATTATATGAGTGTGTTTCAACCTAGATTCTTCATGTGAGAAAAACATGCAACATTTGATAATTTTACATCAAAACCATAAAAACCTCACAGAACAAATAACCAAGCTAAAAATAGTGAAGTTCTTGAACACATTTTTATCATGAGAAAATATACAAAAGTCTAAGAGGTTTATGAAAACATGATCAAGAGTCAAGAGATAGATCAGCAGATAAAGGAGCTTACTGCCAGGTCTGACAACCTGATTGAGCACTGGAAACCACATGGTAACAGGAAAGAACTGACTTCTATAAGGTGTCAAATGACTTCCACCTGAACACCATGGCATGGGTACACACACACACACACACACACACACACACACACACACACACAAAGAATAAATAAAACACAATAAAGAGTAAAACATATGACTATTTTACAATGTTGGGCAGCATAAATACATATAATTTGTATTCACAAATCAATAAATAATATGGGCTGAGGATATAGGTCAGTTAATAGAGTGCTTTTTTAGCATGCATGATTCTCAGGGCTCAATTATCAGCACCCCAAGAGACGCAATATGGTGGCACACACCTGTAATCTCAGGATTTAGGAGAAAGAGACAAGAAGATTAATCTCCTTAGCTGCAGAGTAGGTTTAAAGGTAGTCTAGCATACAAGAGTACCTGTTTGAAAGAAAGGAAAACCCAACATCAAACAAACAGAAACTTAGAATATTTGAATATGAAAAAAATATATTTCTAAGTGAAAGGAACAAATGTTGAAAGGCTATATATTGTAGCATTCTAATGATGCGACATTCCAGAAAATATTTCAAAACTATGGTTTTGGGGTAAGGTTTTGAGGGCTATAAAAATGTCAGTGGTTGCTAGGTATTATTCTGGGAGGAGAAGGTGTGATGAATAAGAAGAGAACTGGTCATTCTTTGGACAAATGAACTATTCTGTATAATATATTGAAGATTCTTTGTGTTTATCAAAACCTGCAACACTATCTAACAGAGAAAAACTTCAGTTACTAATAATCCACCCCTTGTAACAAATACTCCAATCTATTATAAAATCAGAGTAAGAGGAAAAACTTGGTTTAGGGAATATGTGTGAAAGTGCACATATCAACTCTATCATTGATAGTAAGTGTTTTTTTGTTTGTTTATTTTAGTTTTAGTTTTGTTTTTTGTAAACTTAAATTCAACCCAGAACATAAAATGTATTTTAGAATGCTTGTTTTTGTTATCAATCTCAGGATAGGGCTAAGATGGTAGATTTTATAATTTCAATATGAAGCTCTGTTTCTAGTAGTTTTAAATACAGTGGAAGATGCCATAAACCATAGTCACAAAGATCGTGATCCTTACACATAGCGATGAACAATTTTGAAAGGTAGAGAGAAGCAGATGGCTCTATGATTAAGTGGTATACATTAGACTCAGGAAATAATATAGGAATTTTCTGTCATGTAGGGAGAACTGTGTGTAATAACTTTTTTTATGGTAGAGATTCTCTAGCATTATAAGAAAACAGACACGGAGAGGCAGGAGACCAATATTTATTTGATACTTAGTACAAGTCACTCTTTATGTATTGTCTTTTAATCATCCTCAGGACATCTTTTATGATGTTCCTTCACATGCGTTATCATTTATCTCATAGTTACATATTGATGTAGCATATGGCTATCCAGCTGGAGCCCTCATTTTCAGCCTCACTGACAGTTAGCTGTGGCCACATGATTTTTTTGCAAGTGAATATTAGTGGAATTGATGTAGGAAATTCTATGTCTTCATTTAAAGACATTCATGTGCTTTTAGATAACTTCCTTTCCCATTCATATAAGTTGTAAGTAACCAGCTTTGACAAAGAAGAGGATAAGAACAATCATAGCATATTCAACATGCAATGTTATTGACATCACATTGCTCTTTTATACCCAGCAGGACTAGGCATACTTACTAGGAGCAGCGGTCAAGGTTAGGACATCAAAGAAATTGTGACAACTAGTTAAGGAGATAATTGGCAAGGAGTCCAAATGGTTGAATCTGTAGGTAATTCTTCTGAGATATTAAAGCACAAAAATATGGAAATTTTTTTTTTTCTCACACGAAGCTGATGATAACATTTGCATATTTATAGCTTGTATCCTATTCATATTAAGGTATATAGAGTATAGCTAGAAGGTGGGAGTGATAGAGAAATTGTATGTATAAGTAGATGCCTGTTATGTCTAATTGTAGAAATATATTTTGCATCTGTTAATTTTATATAAAATCTAAATTTACTACTGAAGATGAGAAGTAGGGTTGCCAATTTTCTTTTTCTTTCTTTCTTTCTTTCTTTTTCTTTTCTTTCTTTCTTTCTTTCTTTTCTTTCTTTCTTTTTTTGGTTTTTTTGAGACTGGGTTTCTCTGTGTAGCCCTGGCTGTCCTGGAACTCACTAGGTAGATCAGGCTGGCCTTGAACTCAGAAATCCGCCTGCCTCTGCCTCCCAAGTGCTGGGATTAAAGGTATACACCACCATTGCCCGGTGCCAATTAATTTTCATAGTGAAAGAAATTTGCCACATATTTAATTTTTATGTGGCCAACTATCAATATTATATCAGAGTAATTCTGACTTGGAGGTAATTCGTTATAGTTGCATTAAAGATGACCATGTCTTATACCTTATATATGACACAAGATGGACATCTTGCAAATCCCCAGTTTTCCATTATTCGCAATGATGTGCTTAGACAAAATTACAAGCAACTCAGGCTGATTTAGACTGGTTACTAAGAGAGTAGAGCTGGTAAAATATTTTGAGTGGCTTATTGAATAGTCACAAGATGAGACATTCTGTTGGATGACTAATCTGCTAAAGAGGCCATAAAAACCCATAAATGTCAGGCATAGAATCACTCTTCAGAAAAGTTCTGCTGAGTACAAACTACTTTCTGCTCTGTCAGTCTTGGCTGCTACCCAGAGCCAGAGCCTGCAGGATCCAGGTCAGGCCCCTCAACACCTCTGCTTTTGTTATTGCAGCGCCTGAAATGAAATCTTCTGACTCTATGCTTAATTTGTGATCCCGTTAACGTGTCATGAAGTGAGGGCCAGTAGCTAGATTTTTTTTTTTCCCCTCCATAGTGGAAGATAAGTAATTCTTTCTATTAAGACCTACACAAAGTGAGGAATTCCTTCTTGTTGTTGTTTTTTTTTTTTTTTTTTTTTTTTCAAATGACTCATTTCACTTTTAATTATGTGTCTCTCTATGTGCTTGTATGTAGATTTCCGTACTATGAGGAAGCCAGATGAGGGTATCAGATGCTTTGCAGCTGCAATTACAAGATGTATCCCATCTGACTTGGGTGCTAGAAATTAAACTAGGGGCTTCAAAAGAGCTGTATGCACCCACAATTTCTAAGCCACCTCCTAAAAGTGAAGAATTCCCCCAAATTCACTATTCTGATTAAAACTCGGAGTCTCACACATTAATCTCCCACTGTGCATTAATATCTAAGGTACATTTATATCTATAAAATGTTGTGATAAAAGATATGACAGCTACTGAGTTCCTCCAGCTCGAAATGTAATATTGATAAGTCAGTGGCCAGATAACTTATTGAGAAAGTCAAAAAGGTAATTATGTGAGGTGCAAACGCAATACTTTAATACTTACATGAAGAAAAGGGAAAAATAGAAACCAGACTTAGAGCCCAAGGGCCATGCTTAGTTTAAATAGCCTTCAAATCTTATTCCAGATCTCCAAATCATAGATTCAACCAACAATATAAGCATTGAGAGTTTATATCATATGAATTACATATTTCATACTGTTGAAAGGCACATTTTTATGTCAATTTTACCTCTCAGGAGGGCCCAATTATCAGTATGCCAACAAAATTTCATTTATTTTTCAACTAGAATTTATTGAGGTATAGTTTGTCTTATATTATCCCACAAATTTTAGAGTAGACCCTGACTTTCATTCAAGTATTTATTTTCGGTTTGCTTGAAGGGGCAGGAATGGTTCTGTGTTTTTCCTATACTGTGAAATGTTTTTCCCCTTTTTATTGAAAGTTTTTTTTTCATAATATATCCTTACTACAGTTTCTCCTCCCTCTTCTCTTCTCAGCTCGTCCCTACTTCCCTCCTATTCAGATTCACTCTCTCTCTCTCTCTCTCTTTTAAAGAAAGAAAAGGTTTAATTTTGACTCACAATTCAAAGGTACAGTGTATCATGACAAGAAGAATACAGAACAGGAAATGGTTGGCCATGATTTACATCCACAGTAAGGAAACAGAGATGAATGGTGGTGCTTCTAACTTAGCTGAGCCCTGGACCTCAGCACATGGGATGCTGCTATCCACATTTATGCTGAATATTCACACCTCCTCAATTAACCCAACCTAGAATCTCCCAAACCCACATATCAAAGGTTTGTCTACTAGGTGATTCCAGACCCAGTTTACAATCAATACTAATCATCACATGAGCAATTTTCATTTCAAACTTTCCTAACCCTAACCCTGTGCCCCAGAGACATTTGATGGCCTCTCTACATTTGGTGAGCTACTGTTTAGTCCTCCAAGTACATCCTCCATAACCCATTCCATTTATTTGCCCTTGAATTCAACTGCATGGATTTCTCTTGGTTTCAGATAAAGGCATCTTAACTTGGACACCACTCAGAGGGTTCTAAAGAAGGTTGGGAAATAATAGCTCTTTTCTGCACTCTTGAACTTGGAATTGTGTCAGTAAGAACCAATTCAGAGAGAAAAAGAAACACCCTAGCAACTTCCAATAGAGAATTTAATCCAAAAACCAGCTAATGGAAGTAATGGAAACCTTGAAAACCCATGAAGAAAGAAGCCAGGAAATACTGGTTACCCTGATGTTCAGAGTGGTCTCAAGCCCCTTCCATGCCCATTTCTCACTTAAAGTTGTGTCATAGGAAAAGTGGACATTTCACCCTTGGGGTTGCAATTGACCATTTGGCTTGCTAATGTTAAGTGACTAGACAAAGATTAGTAAGTAGCGTTAGAAGCCACTAAGAATGAATCCTTGCTCACAGTCAGCTTTGGGTTCTAGCTCCCATTTTACTTTAACACTAGAAAGGAAAACATCACAGCCATCCTTCCTCAGTCCTCCTGGTCCCAAAATGACTCTATCTCCAATCCTGAGGATAACACAACATGATCTGCTCCAAAGGTAAGAAAATCACACACTATTGTCCCCTCCCTGAATGAGTCATCTGAGCCTGTCAATCACCTAGTCAGGAGTCTCCCCCAACCCCCTGCCACCCTGTAAAGATGATTCACCTGAAGAATGCTAAGGCAGTGTGAGGAATAAATATCCTTACTGAGATAACATGTCCTAGTAAATCCTTCATCAATGCAGCGACTTACAGATCTTCAATACTAAAATCAGTCTGCATTTTTGAGTTCTACCTCATAGAGTGTAACTTTACCTTCTTTACTTGTGTCTTTTTCTTTCAGATCTAGCCAGAGCCTGAGCACGATTTTCCTGATGCTCTGAGCTTTCTCAGTCTATCTCTGAAGGACCATCCACTTCCACCATGTAGCTTGCCAACCTTCATTGCAAAAGACAGGATATTCTTTTTTTTCTCTATCTCCTTTTTCTCTGTTGTAATTTTCCACCTTGCCTGTCCTGTTTTCCCTTTCTTTTTTTTTTATTGGATATTTTATTTATTTACATTTCAGATGTCATCCCCTTTTCCCTCCCTAGAAACCCCCTATCCCATCCCCCCTCCTCCTTTTTGCTTTTATACCATTTTAATTAAATACAAGTATTAAAGTCAGTCCTAGGTTGAGGGACTAGCAATACAATAGATGCAAATAGTCAAGGAACAAGCAAGACAACATTTCTGTCTCTCACTAGAAAAGGACAGACTTCTAAGAGATAACAAAAAAGCACAGTAAAATAAAAGATAATACAAAAGGCATCACATCAAAGTTGGGCAAAGCAAACCAACAGAAGGAAAAGAGCTCAAAAGAAGGTACAAGAATCAGAGACATATTCATTCACACATCAGGAGTCACATAAACATACTAAACTGAAACCCATAATATATACATAGAGGACCTGGTGAAAACCTGTGTAGTCTCCATGCTGGCTGCTTCAGTCTCTGTGAATTATATGAACTCTACTCAGTTTATTTGGAGAGCCTTGTTCTCCTGGTGTCCTCCATCCTCTCTAGCTTTTACAATGAGTGAAAAACTTTAATTATCCAGCTCTTTGAATCACAGACTGTGATTGGATAACCACAAAAGAAGTTTTGTTTTTATTAGCATAGACAAGGCTTAAATTTTAAAACTTCATTTAAGCCAACATTGTAATACATGAAGAACAGCACAGATATGGACACTGCATGTCAGCTATTTTTCATGTTTAATTTTCACATGGAGTAACAAGAAACTCTACCTTTGAGTCATGACTCACAAGTGATTTGCTGGCTGAAGAGACAACGTGCTTCAAACGTGTGCTACTCAAGGTGAGAATCGTTCTCAGAATCCAGTCTTAAATTATTTCTGAGAAATTCCTGTGAAAGGAAAGTGAATTAGTCGAGGATGTGATGAGAAAAATTCATTTGCTCCCCAGGTACTGGGAAAGACTCTGTTGAGTAACATTTTAAAGAGGATTAGAGCTGATTTCTTACAAGCCTTAGGATTATCAGATTTGTAAACTGAAGCAGAATTAAGAGTTGCAATTCGTTTACAAAGTAGCCAATATCATTGGTCTTGGGCCTCACAATGCGTTTGATTCTGGACACATGATCCCTGCGTGGTTTTATATGCATCAAGGCATGGTTTTTCTTCCTGACATATTTCAATAAGAAGGAACTAAGAATATGTTGCCCTTCAGTTTGTTGATATGTGAGCTCAAGAATGTTATGTCGTAGTAAAACAAAAATCAGATATGGGTATGCTTCTAGAGGCCTCATTACAATTGACCTGTGCTTTAATGAATGTTAGTGTAATTTTAAAATGTAAGCAGCGCCAAATGAGGGTGTTCCTTGAATGAGTAATAAGAGGACCATTAAGAAAACACATAATGATGCTTGCCTGTAATGCCAACACTCAGGAGATGGAAGCAGGATTACCAGAAGTTAAAGGTCATCTTCAGCTACACAAAGAATCCAGTTAGCTTGAGCTATGTAGGCTCTTGTTTCAAGCTTCCCTCCCCCTAACACCCCAAAACAGTGCATATTAATCACACGGACTGGGAGATCACATTCTGACATTTTCGCAAATGTATAGTATGTAATTTGATGATGTTTACTCCCATTATTTCATTGTGTCCCCTTTCTCTATTTTCTTCTCTCGTTTTGCATCTTTTCTAAAATCTAGATTGTGAATCTGAAGGAAACCACTCACTAAGAATCTTGCTTCTCTCACTTAACGTGATGATCTGTATGTAGCTCCATACGCTTTCCTACAAATTGCATGAAGGTGATTCAAACTCTCTTGCTCTGACATCACTACATGCACTTGAAGACAAGGTTATTATTACTTTGTGATCTCTTCATAATGGGCTGTGTTGGATCCCCTTAGAAATCATCTAGCATTGGCATCCAATTTTACCCCTGGATTTGCCAAAGATGACTATTTATTGGGAAGTTAAAAAAGGTGGCTTTTTGAGACAGAAACGTAATCTATAGCTCAGATTGACTTCAAATTCATTGCTCTCTAGCCTGAGCTTCTAAACTATTAGAATTGAAGACTATACTACCACACTCGGCAAATTAGGGTCTAAAAATTTCTTTCTATCTTCTTTTCATTCAAAATTATTCTCTATCTCTTCTGTCTTTGAAAATTCTACTTGACTATGTCCAATTGATAACCACTTGCAAAGGAAGATTTAGTTGTCTCAAAGGAGTCTCACTGGGTATACAAATCACACTTAAGAAGTCCTCACACCCAGCACAGGCCAACACAAAATAGACTGGATTTTTTTTTTGTTGTGTTGTTGTTTGTATTTTGCTTATATATTCTGGTTTCCAGTTTTGATTTTATGGAATTTCTCTCTATATGTGTCTGGGTCTGTATGCATTTCTTGAGCTTTTCCTTTGCTATTTTTCTGCTTGTTTGTTTGTTTTGTCCTATTCTTGTTTTAGTTTTAATTTTATTTTATGATTCTTTAGATGCTTATTTATTTTGTAATGGGAGAGAAAAAGAAAGGGTGTGGATAAGGAGGTTGCAAAAGATCAGGGAGGTGTTGGAGAGGGGGAACTGTGATTAGAATATATTGTAAAAAAAATCCATTTTCAATTAAAAACATTCTCCTTTGGAATGCAAGTTATGATTATAAGTCAATACATATTCACAACCTCCCTCTTTACTGAGGAGTGCACTTTGTTGCTCCATTCTTTTTTTTTTTTAATTTTATTTATTTAGTTATTTAAATCACATCATAATTTACTTATTTACACAGAGGTTATAAACACAAAAAGGCAGGATGTGAGGAAGGGAATGGCACCGGAGCATAGGTGTTCATGGCGAGTACAGATACCTTTCAGAACAGGGTATCAGCTGGGTGTAGGTTCAGGGGACAGGTCACTATGGCTCTGCCTATGATTCACTTGTCCTTATTTAAGTTGGTACTGTCCACTGAGGCTGCCTATTTATAAGACCTATGACTACTAGGTCTGGTAAATTTCCACAGAAGCTGCCTGTTTACAATAGCTTATAGCCTTCTGTTTTCAGTGTTTTTCCACAGAGACCCAAGACTTTGTGTTAGCATGTATATGTATGTCAGGCCTATTGCTGACTTTAGGCCTATGGCTGATTTTAGGCCTTTAGTGTATATGCAGGGCTGTTCCTGACATCTCCTCCCTTCTCTAAGTATAGAAGGGCCTTGGCAATTCTATTCTTGTGAAGGCGGGGATAGAGGCCTGACCTCCAATAATTGAAGGGGACCTTGTAATGGCTCCGGTCCTCCTGTCGTTGTCCAGTGTGTTGCTCCATTCCTAATGTAATGCTACATTTAAGAGCTTGCACATCACACACACACACACACACACACACACACACACACACACACACACCTTTTAGATGGAGTCCTTATGTTTCCCCGGGTTGGCTCAAACTCCTGGAGTCAAGGGAACTGCAATATATTTTTGTGAGTGAAAGGACTATAGACACATGCTACAATACTTGTGACTACTAACCTTATATTCTTCTTTTTTTCATCTACTTGTAGATACTCATCTGTTTACAGACACTCCTGGACAATACTCTGAAGTGATGGATGGTGTTTGATGGGAAAATGGAAAATGGACTTCTAGACAAGAGATTTGATAGCATCTTGAAGGAATGTAAAGTAATGCCCAGAGAATTCCAAATCATTAAAACAAACAGCTATCAGATTACTTTGTTTTCCCCAAATTTCAACCAGTGGTCCACATTTTGAGAAGGTCAAAGAGATCATTAGAACCAAAAGAGTCCCTCTGCATTAGGGTTTAATTTCAGAGATTTAAACAACTCTTTTTGCTTTCCTAAATCTGTGCAGACAGTGATGACTTATGTTCTCCACAACACACCTTCAGACACTTTCCTCTTGGCTAAAAAATCATCAGAAAGTGGTTCGACAGCTTCCCTCAACACAGATAATAATGAAAAATTTTTAAAAAAATCAACGTTGTGTGATGAGAGCTACTAACCTATCTCTCCATCTCTAACTTTAAAAATTAAATTTAATGGTTATTTAGTTTATTACTGTTACTTTTAAGACTTCATATTTTATTTTTAACTGATTAATTAATTTTACACCCAGACCACTGTTTTCTGTCTTTTCTCTCCTCCAATTCCTTTCCTTCTCTCTGATCTTCCACCCATATCACGCCTCCATTTCTCTTCAGAAAAGAACAGGCCTCCCAAGGATATAAACTGGCCATGGCTTATCAAGGTATAGTAAGACTAGGCACTTCCTCTTCTGCTAAGTCTGGTCTAGGTAACCCAGTAGGAAGAAAGGTTCCCAAAAGCACACAACAGAGTTAGAATCAGCCCCTGACCCCCCTGTTAGGATCATTGTCTTCCCACAAGAAGAACAAGCCAAATACACAACTGTACCACATGTGCATAGGACCTAGGTCAGTCCCATGCAAGCTCCCTGGTTGTTGTTAGTCTCTGTGAGGCCCATGAGCCCAGGTTAGTTGATTCTGTGGGTTTTCTTGCGGGATTCTTGACTCCTCTGGCTTTCACTATTCTTCCTCCCCTTCTTCCACAGACTTTTCCAAGCTTTGCCTCATGTTTGGCTGTGTGTTTCTGATTCTGCTTCCATCAGTGACTGGGTGAATCCTCTCTGATGATAATACTGTTAGGCACCAGTCTATGAGGATAGCAGGAGGAATCATTTTACTGACTTTTTTTTTTTTTTTTTTTTTTTTTTGTCAGCCATGTCTGATTCTACTCTAGGTTTCTGAGCCATCAGGTCTCTGGGTCCTAGCCCTCATGTTCCAAAAATCACCATGAAATTTGCCAGGAAATGAATGGAACTAGAAATTTTCATCCTGAGTCACTCTTCATATTTTCAATATTAGGCATGTATAATAGTTATATAATATGTAATTACATAATACAATTCATGAAAGCACTAATTAGCAATTCTTCCTTAAGAAATGATAATTTAATCTAAACAGTTGTTATACATAGTAACTTGAATTCTTTTGGGAAATTAAGAAGACATTTATAAGTCCCTTAGAGAAATACAGTAGCTATGAATGTGCTAAGTTGGTTGGATGATACATTATAAGCATATGCCTTACAGATGGAATTATACCACTTGGGGTGATATATGATGGGACTGACCCTCTGAGAGCCATAGACTATCTAACAAAAATCACAGCACCATGCATGGAAAAATCTCTTTTCTAGGTGTTGGTCAAGGTAGTGTAAGAGACTCGCCCAAAATACAGTCCATTGCTAATGCCTCTGATTTCCTTTCAAAAGTTGAAGGTAAGTGCCTATTACTGAAGAGACCTTATATTTTTGGTACAGGATTTAGAGGATTTGGACTGGAACTGACCCAAAGCCTCTTCCCTGATGACTAGCTTTCATTGTTCCAAATGGTGCTATGCAAGTTGCTAAGGGAAGAAAGCAGTCAGTAGTCTTACCCAGGAATGACATCTATGAACAATGACCAACATGGGAAGATATCCCTAAAATGCAATAGTGACACTTAGGTCTTGGTGGTAATCAACCACTGTCTAATTAGATTTCGTTTACCAATAGGAGAATCATGGCAGGCATTACATATCTAGCCAGTTTTAATGGGCTAGTGAGGTTATAGATCTTAGAGAAGGACCTATACCTGTGATGGTCCTAAACCAATATGATTCCTAACTACATTTTAAATACTTTGTATTCACAAATAAATGCAGATCGTACCCCTCATCAGAGAAGCTTCTTTTCACAGTATTAGGAAATATATAATATAAGGTACAGATATACAATATAAGTTATAGATAGCCACAACCAGTCCACCCAACATAAAGTGTCTAGCCTCAGTGGATACATCTACAACACAATTCCTGAATAAACACAAGGATCAAGAGCCATCAGGGAAAAGGAGGTAGAAAGATTTTTTAAAAGCTAGAGTACCAGGAAGTTGACTGTGATATTGTGCCTTCTAGATAAAACAGAAAAGCTAAGATCATGAAATCTCAACATGGCTGCCTAAACAAGACTCAAACAATTCTAACAACAGTCATACCTCCCAATGTACATGGGGGGAATCTACAAGGTTCCATCTATAGAAAAAGTTCTTCAGTCAACTAACAACTGCTATGAGGAAGAATTAGTCTTCTCCAGGGTTGAGTACTCTCATTATCCAATACCAAGTGGTCAGGTCTAGAAACATAAACACTTGGGCAACAGTAATTGTATTCAATTATTCAATAATATATAAGTATATTATGTGTGTTGTGTTGTGTGTGTGTGTAACAAGGATAATTAAAGAAGAGGAGGCTGTAAGTTTGGAAGGTGGTGTTCAGACATGATGGGCAAGAGAGAAAAGAGGGAGCAGAAAAATTATGTATTTATATTTTAGTTAAATAAAAAAAAAGAAAGGGAAAACTGCTCTAGAAAACAAAAATTCAAGGGACTACACATGTGGCTCGGTGCATATAGTGCTTGTTGTACAAGCACAAATTCAGACCTCAAGGAATCACATAAAATTCCAGAAGTGGTGGCATCTGCCTATGACTTCAGCATGAGAAGCAAAGACAGGAGAATTCTTGAGGACTGGGACACTCACTAGCCATCAGTCTAGCCAATCAGAGAGCTCCATTTTCAGTGAGAGATCTGTCTCAAAAAGTAAGATGACCAGTTACAGAGCAAGCCAGCTGGTGCTCATCTCTGGCCTCTATATGTACATGCCCAGATGTGTTCTCACAAACACACATGCACAATATCTATATGAACACACACACCAAAAACTAAGATAGGGTTCTATAGTTGAAGACAGCTGATGTGGACTGAGTGGCCGGTACACTTAGAGATGTCCTCTCACAAATATATACATACAAGTAGCATATACACATACCACAAAATGCTGATAACAAAGTAGGATAGAATTTTCCATTTACTACATGGGCTGCCATATGTATTGGTATATTTTCCAATCCTTTATTCTGTCATTTTTAGGGCCTAAGTCAAATTCAGTCAAAACTGATTTGTTTCCTAGGTCTTAGGGACATTTTTTGTTGTTGTTGTTGTTGCTCTGGAGTATGGAGACAGGATACATTGATAATAACATCTTTATAAGGAATGTCATTGATGACGTTGATAAGAGTAGATGCTGTAAGAAGACAGGAGGTTTGAAGGGCCTGGACTGAAGAAATAGTAGAGTTGCAGTCAGAGGAAGAACAGTTTCAGTCAGGATCAATTTCTCACATTCTTTGTAAAATGAGGAAACCAATCCAATGTTGGCCCAGAAATGGATATGACAGAGAGGGAGAACATTGAGATTCAGAAAATGATGAGTAGAATTATGACAGGGATAGTTGTGTTTATGCTGGCATGAAAGGATAGGATGCCTTGAAAGTGGTTGATGTCCCCAAGAGCATAAGCAGTTCATCTCAAATACAAGAAGAACATGTATCATATCCTGATGGGAAAGCATGTAGCAGCTGGTAAAGAAAGCATGAAGGAGGAATTGATGGGAGAATTAAGGATTGGTGACAAAATGTGAAACACAGATCTAGGCTTGGGCACTGAGTAGGGAAGAAAAATAACAAACATGGAGATAGAATATGATTACCTGGTAGTACCAAGGATTTTCTCCAGGTTCATGACAGGATACATTGATAATAACATCTTTGTAAGGAATGTCATTGATGACGTTGATAAGAGTAGATGCTGTAAGAAGACAGGAGGTTTGAAGGGCCTGGACTGAAGAAATAGTATAGAGTTGCAGTCAGAGGAAGAACAGTTTCAGTCAGGATGGCTACACAGTCAATACACTTTTCTTCCTGTGTATTTCTCTAGCTTGGATAAGCTACTTAAGTACTAAATTATTATGCTTATTTAATATTTTCATACTAATTCCCTGTTCTGTGTTCATAAAAATTGCTAAGATACAGTGATTACCATGGAGAACCATCTAGTTTACTGAGTTCAAACCTGTACAACAGTTTTTAAATGCTAGTGATTTCTATAGCAGTGACACAAACTTTGCTTACCACTTTCCACTGAGTACATCTTAGCCTTAGATTAAAACAGAGAGAGGATACTTGTTCAATGTGACCACTGTAAGAAAATGAAGAAGGAAGTCCAATGAAGGAGCAAGTCTATAGTCAGAGGTCTTAAATGAGATTTGCATTGAACCAGAGGACAGAAGCCCTTAGCTAAGCTGAGTTCTGGTCAAGGTGTTGGCTGACCCATCATTGGCCCGTCTTTGTTTTGGCTCTTACTCGACTTACTAATCCTGTAACTGGAGATGCTGAGTCCAGAGCCATGATCCTGGCATTTCTACCAAGTCATGCTTCACCACCTGTCTTCAGTAAGTCAATTAAGGAGACAATTGAATGGACATTTTGGAAAAAGGAGGAATATTTAGCAGTGCAACTAGATTGTGACCAAGAGCCCAGCATTTTATGTACCTCTTGGCCATAGCAAAATGAAATATAAAGAATCATTAAAGAAAGGTTTGTTTACATTGATATTTCATATCTCAATCTATCTACACTATTTATGAATAATTATAAGTATTTGCTTAGAAATATAATGGGAAAGAACTGAAGGAGCTGAAGGGGTTTTCATGGCTCCAGCTGGATATGTAGCAGAGGATGGCCTTTTCTGGCAACAATGGGAGGAGAGGCCTTTGGTCCTGTGAAGGTTCGATGTTCCAATGTAGGAGAATGCCAGGGCGGTAAGGTGAGAGTGGGTGGGTGGGTGGAGGAGCACCCTCATAGAAGCAGGGGGATGGGGGATGGGGAGGGATGGGGGATGGGGGGAGATGGAATAGGTTTGTGGAGGGGAAACTGGGAAAGAGGATAACGTTTGAAATGTAAATAAATAAAATATCCAATAAAAATAAAAAATAAATAGAATTATGGACTATCAGAGCTGAAATGAATACGTAAGTCCTTTAATAAACAAACAAACAAACAAACAAACAAGTTTGACAAATCCCTAATTGAGTCTCATAGATGGGACGCAAGTTGTTTAAAGGGACATGGATGGGTACTTTCAATTTGTGAATTTTTAAAAAACTCTTATGCATGGATTTGGATTTATGGCAGATTCGTCTCCCTGGGCCTCTCATAGTGTCCAATGCTAGAACAAACTGTGGCTCCTAACCATTGTCAGGCCTCCATACCTGTGAGCTGCTGGCACTGAAGTGGGTCACACAGTGGAAGAGGAAAAAAAAAAAAAACACTCTTTATGGCCCACAGAGGAAGGTGTCATTCAAGCCAAGACTCCAAAGTAATTTCTTATTTGTTACCCTAGCCTGACCTGGCATTGAGATGTTCTGTTTTGCTTAATTACTTACCCCTTTTGAGTTTGAGAACTGAACTTTCTTTGGTTTACTTCAGAGGTTAAGACAACAACCAAGTGAAGCAAAACAAATAAGAACATAGCCCACCAAAGAGTTCCAGTTTTCTTGGATTCCAGCCTTCTTATGCTATAAGATAGTGGCTAGAGAAGGTTTTCTTCATCTCCAAGCATGATGCAAAACAAGGAGAATGCAGAAAGAAGAGTTCCTAAACTTTGAAAACACTAAAGTAGGTAGCTAAGGGAAGGAACCTGTTCACCTGCCAATATTGTTACATCTTTGGTAACCTCTCCCATTCACAGTCTGACCTACAGAACTTACTGGGGACAACAAGCCTTATAAATAATGTACAGAGGCTTTCTGTTTGGATGTCAAAATCCACTAATGCCCACTATGTTTGGGCAAAAATACATAGGGAAAAAGGAAGAGTTTGTTTAAAAGTTGTTCTAGAAAGGTATGATTCAACTACCCCAATTCGACAATAAATAAATGAATCAGCTTTTGAGAGCCCGTTACACATTTTATACATTGGTTTGGAAGCTTTAATATATAATATATAAAACACAACATTGGTGGTTGGTAATGAGTTGAAGTTGACGAAGAACAGTTCATAAGCTTTTCTGTGCTTTGGGGCTGTTGAAGTGACTTAGCAGGTCAAAGCACTCACATGCACACCTGATGCCTGACGTTGATCCCTGGAGTGAAGCTTAAAGTAGACAACTGAGTCATCAAAGTTGTTCTCTGACCTCTGTGTGTACACCATGATATCCACAATGCCCACCCCCATGGTCCAACATCCCCTCCCTTAGTAAAGAGTTTTAAAAATTCCATTCCTTGTAGGGAGAGAGTCTCATGGGGCCTCCACTCCACCTGAGAATTATAGTTACTTAATGGTGGATGGGAGGAGGGTAATGAGACATTTTCTTCTATGATGTCGAAATATGTCTATGATCTCATAAATAACTTCATACTCATACTCTTTGTAAATGACTAACTAAACTCTTTGGATTATAGTTACACCCCATGGAAATAAAAGGAGACATGGAAATAGAGGAATGATTAGTTGGGAAAGAAACAGCATGCATGCAAATAAGACAAGAGAGTACATGGAGGGTCACTAATTGATCAAAATTATATATAGATATGAAAATGTCACAATAAACCCATTTTTGTATATTGTAGGCAGCCGTGTTTACAGTTGCAAAGTCATATGACTAGCACCTGACAAGGCAGGCAGCTGGCTTCCAGAGTGGCCAGCTCAGAAACTGGTAAACAAGTCCTTTGAGCATGCGTCGGCCTCGTGCCCCTCCTGAGCGGGCTCATGATAATGAGGTATTGGCAGCTTAACCTATCCTGAGAGGACACGTCACCCAGCGCGCCTAGGGCAGCTAGATAAGCAGCTCGCTTCTGCTGCTGCGCCCCTTTTGGCCTGCGCCTTTTGGCCCTTCGCTTCGCTTCCCTTCCCTTCCTTCCCTGCCCTTCCCTTGCCTTCCCTTCCCGGGCCTTCCCGGTCCGGTCCCCGGCCATACATCCCTATCCTAGTCCCTCGTCCAGTTCCCCGTCCCTAAGTCAAGAGCCGTTCCTGGAATAAAGCTGACTGAGAAGATCCGACCGTGTCACGTCTTACTTGCTGGCCAAGGCGGACGCGACATATGGTGGCCCGTACGGGGAACTGAGGACTTCGCCTTCGTGGATTCAGAACTCAGCAGCTAGGAACTGCGGTACAGGTATGTTTATTGTTACAGAAAGTGCCCAGTGAGTAGGGCCATCACAAGTTCCGCGGTAAAGCGGCGTCACAGAAAGTGCCCGGTGGATAGGGCCATCACAAGGTCCGCGGAAAAGCGGCGTCACAGAAAGTGCCCAGTGAATAGGGCCGTCACAAGGTCCGCGGTAAAGCGGCGTCATAAGGTCCATGGTCATAGGTCCATGGTAAAGTGGCAATTGAATCACGAGAAACCTTAGAAGTATCATGTTTGTGTTTGTTGTAGACCAGGTGTGGGTCGGTCTGGGTGTCGTAATTATGTTTTTCCTAGTATGTAGTCTTTGTTTCTGTTTAAATTGTCATTGTCCAGGACATAAGTGTAAAAAGACAAAGGACGAAAAAGGGCCTCCAACATTTATCCTAGCTTAAAAGATTTAGAGACAGAGAGTTCCTCCAGCTCCGATAGCTCAGATGAGGAGGAAGGAGGGAACTTAGACAAGATGGCGGAAGAAGAAAATTTAGAAAAGATGGAGGAGGATCTAGAGAACCTATCAGTTGAAAGGGAGTCTGTGACCCTCCCTAGGCGGAGGAAAGGCAAACATGGGGCGGAGAAGCTTAAACCACCTGCTCGGGAGACGCCCACAGCTCCGCCCCTAGGCCCGCCTCCATATGCGGAGGTTCCTCGGGCCGGTCCACCCCAGGACTCCAGGGACTCAATCGTTCTGCCCTGAGACTTGGAAGGAAGCGCGTATGGCCTTCCCAGTTTTTGAAGATCCGAATCAACAAAGATATCATGAGCACTTGGATATCAAGATGTTAAAAAATCTTGCAGAATCAGTCAGGACTTACGGCGTTAATGCTTCCTACACGCAATCCTTGATAGAAAGGATAGCGACACAGGCCATGACACCATCTGATTGGATAAGTACTGTGAAAGCCTGCTTAACTATGGGGCAATATCTTGATTGGAAATCTATTTACAGTGATTATGCTCAAGGACAGGCTCAAGCCAATGCCGCCGCAGGACAGCCCTTATGGAACCTGGATATGTTTCTAGGTCAGGGACAATGGGCAGGTAACCAGACAGCATACCCGCCAGCGGTGTACGGCCAAATTAGTGCCATGGCTGTTAGAGCCTGGAAGGCTCTACCCAATAGGGGAGAAGTTTCTGGCAATTTAACAAAAATCCTCCAGGGTCCTACTGAGCCTTTCTCCGACTACGTGGCTCGCATGATGGAAGCCGCAGGGAGAATATTTGGCGATCCTGATACAGCCATGCCATTGATAGAGCAATTGGTGTTTGAACAGTGCACCAAAGAGTGCAGGATGGCCATCACCCCCTGGAAAGCAAAGGGCTTGCAGGCTTGGATGAAGGCTTGTAGGGAGATTGGTGGACCATTGTCCAACTCTGGCTTGGCAGCTGCAGTTATGCAGTTGTCTAAGGGTAAAGGCAGGACCCCTGCTTCAGGGGCTTGCTTCAACTGCAGCCGCCAGGGACACTTTAAGAGTCAGTGCCCCCAAAGAGACAGGGAAAGACAAAGAGACAGGGAAAAACAAGGGAATACCCCTCGTCTGAGGCCGCCAGGAATATGCCCAAAATGTCACAAGGGTAATCATTGGGCCAGTGAATGCAGATCGACAAGGAACCCTGAGAGCCAAACGCTGCCTTCTGGTTATGGTAGTACACAGTCAAAAACGTGCAGCGGGGCCCACGCTTCCAGGGCCCTTAAATATATGGAGCAGTAGAGGGGCAGAGTCAGCCCAACCTACACCGCCCGAGCCTTGGAGAGCCACTCCGGGTTCAGCGGGGTTGGAGCCTCGGAGAGCCACCACGGGCTCGCAGGGTTGGACCTGCGCTGCACCACCAGACTCGTATTAACACCCCAAATGGGTGTGCAACCTATTGAGACTGACTTCCAGGGCCCACTGCCTCCCGACACAGTGGGTCTACTGATAGGACGCTCTTCTTCCACCCTAAAAGGTCTCGTGGTACATCCTGGTGTTATAGATGCCGATTTTGAGGGCACAGTTAAGATCCTTGCCTCCTCTCCGCAGGGTATTGTGGCCATTTCACCAGGAGACAGAATTGCTCAAATAGTAATGCTACCCAGCTTACATAATGTGTTCCCAGTAAAAATGTAATAAGGGGAAATAAAGGCCTCGGATCCTCCGGGACTGAAGCCGCCTTCTTATCTTTAGATTTGGACCAAAGACCTATAATAGAATTGGAAATTAACGGCAGAAAAATATTGGGCCTATTAGACACAGGAGCTGACCGTAGCATTATAGCCCAAAAAGACTGGCCTAAAAACTGGCCTATTCAAGCATCAACCCAAACCCTACAAGGGCTCGGGTATGCAAAATCGCCCGATTTAAGCGCAGGTACATTATCTTGGAAAGACAAGGAAGGAAATGAAGGCACCTTCCAACCTTTTGTGTTATCTTTACCTATTAGCCTTTGGGGCAGAGACCTGTTAAAAGCCATGAAATTGAGATTGACAAACACACATTATTCCACAGAGGCAACAAACATGATGACAGACATGGGATGGCATCCATCTCATGGCACTGGAAAACATCTCCAAGAGAGAAGGGAACCAGTGCAACTGCAGTCTAAAGGGCTGCGCATGGGACTGGGTTTTTTCCTAGTGGCCACTGGACCTAGTATACCCATTATCTGGAAGACTGAGGAGCCAGTGTGGGTTCCCCAGTGGCCTCTTTCCTCAGAAATGTTGCTAGCCACTAGACAACTAGTCAAAGAACAATTCAGAGCGTGTCATTTTGCTTTTAACTTACTTTCCGATTCTGCATACGTAGTGAACAGTGTCAGAGTCCTAGAGGTCGCAGGACCCATCAGAGCCAGTAGCACAGTGTGCGCCCTCTTTAAAGATTTACAAAATGTAATTAGACAGCGCACCAACAAATTCTTTATCCAGCACATTAGAGCTCACATAGGATTACCAGGACCCTTAAGCGCTGGAAATGACACGGTAGCCTATGGGCTAAGAAAGAATGCATCTTCCTGAGCACTGCTTGGGATCGTGCAACACAGTTCCATCAGTTGTTTCATGTAAATTCTAAGACATTGCAGCAGAGATTCAATCTGCCGAGGGCTGCAGCACGCCAAATTGTGCTCGATTGCCCCCAATGCATTATACACTTACATCCATCGCATGTGGGCATCAACCCTCGAGGCATTTCACCCCTCAGGGTTTGGCAGATGGATGTCACTCACTTTACAGAATTTGGAAAATTAAAATATATTCATGTCTCTGTGGATACTTGTTCAGGTATCATCCATGCTACTCCCCTCACTGGGGAAAGAACTACCAATGTAACTACTCATTGCTTGGAAACATGGGCGGCTTGGGGAAAACCCCAAACGCTTAAGACGGACAATGGCCCAGCCTACACGGCACAGGCCTTTTCTTCCTTTTGCCAACGCATGGAAGTCTCACTCACTCATGGACTGCCCTACAACCCCCAGGGGCAGGGCATTGTAGAACGAGCACACCGCACGCTCAAAGAATGCCTTCAAAAACAAAAAGAGGGAATAGGCCACGGCCTTACCCCAAAGCATAGACTATCATTAGCACTATTTACCTTAAATTTCCTAAACTTGGATGCTCAGGGTCAGTCTGCTGCTGACAGGCATCATAATCACCTACGCCCTCCGCCAGAGAAAGTAAAATGGAAGGATATTATAACAAACATATGGCGAGGGCCCGATCACGTGCTCTTAAGGGCACGAGGTTCTGTTTGTGTCTTTCCAGAGGACCAAGAAAACCCCATCTGGGTACCCGAGAGATTGACTCGGAAGATCTCCAGCCTGGCAGTCCCAGACGGAGAAAAGGATGATGAGGGCATAGATCCTGTTTTTGACCCTACTACTGCTATGGATACCGGGTGACTTTATACCTTTGTGGGCTGTCACACGCACCTGGCCAGTGCCTATGCCGGTCCATTCTAACTCCCCGGTCCTTCCTACCTTTTCTCTACCTTTTGTGTTTGTATGCTTTGCCAAAATCAAAACTCTGCGCCTTGTATTAGCCAATGTATCTGCTTGGTTGGATCCCCTTGCAGATAGTAAGGTTGACGCAGAGGTTTTGAGAAACGTGCTTGTTCAGGTAAGTTTGGGATCGTCACAAGGTTCGGGGGACGCCTCGAACTGGACTGATGACTCCCTAAACATCACCATGCTATTTATGATTTACAATGCCACCATATCTTTGCCAAAGAACTCTACTAAATGCAGAGTGCTGGAAAGGCAGGAATGACACTGCCTTTATTGTCAGACTGCCTACCTCTGTACCGGCAACGGTGGAGGCTGACCTTAATACCTTTCCCATTTTTAACCTGTTTAAATATAAACTTATTCAGCTCTCTTGCGTCTCCTCTCTCAGGGGACTGTATATTACTCCTTTGGTATATAACTCTTCTCAGTCTCTCAATCAGAGTCGCCTCCTGTCTGAGTACCTGAAAGGAAATTGGTCGAAAGAAGACGAGTACCTATCCAGGAGGCTCCTGTTGCAGATCGCTACCCTGAATGGCACCCGCCTGGATCCCCTTACTTTGGAGGGGCTCACCACTTGGGTCAAGGGTGCCCTTAATTTTCTTTAAAGAATGAGCAAGAGTATTTATCTGGGGAGCTGTTGTTCTCCTAGGATGTGGTTTCTGCCTTTGGTTTCTGTGTCATTTGTGCCATGACCATGCAAGACATAAGGTTGTTGTTTACCAGGCGCTGACTGCCATGGAGGAAGGCACTCCCCCAGGTATTTGGCTGGCCTCCCTTAGGGAGGCATAGTGGGGAGCTTTCTGGACCCAGTAATGGCCATCCAGGCATAATCCCTAGATCCTGACCATCTTGACCATTGCCAAAGGTGTACACTCATGAGGCTCCTACAGCATCACCTCAATGTTTCTGAAGCGGGGAGTACGAGGAGCGCCTCGACTAGAGATGTTCTCAATCCTGAGATAGATTCTCTGAAAGCATGTCCGAGTGCATAGAGGTTTTGTGCCAAATGTACCTCTCCCTGAAAAAAGGCACGAAGGCGGGTATGGCAGAAATATAAACTTTCCCATTACAATGCCTTCACTTTGGACAAGGGCTCGGACCTCTGTTTTCCACCGCTGACTTGCTGCGCTAGCGGCGACCTTCTAGGTGTGCTTTCAATCGCCTCACTCCAAACACCTAATGAATGAGTTCAAGCATGCTTGGGTGTGGGATGCCTAAGGTCTGAAGGGTCCAGAGGTAACCTACTTCAAATTTAATAAATAAATAAGGGGGAGATGTAGGCAGCCGTGTTTACAGTTGCAAAGTCATATGACTAGCACCTGACAAGGCAGGCAGCTGGCTTCCAGAGTGGCCAGCTCAGAAACTGGTAAACAAGTCCTTTGAGCATGCGTCGGCCTCGTGCCCCTCCTGAGCGGGCTCATGATAATGAGGTATTGGCAGCTTAACCTATCCTGAGAGGACACGTCACCCAGCGCGCCTAGGGCAGCTAGATAAGCAGCTCGCTTCTGCTGCTGCGCCCCTTTTGGCCTGCGCCTTTTGGCCCTTCGCTTCGCTTCCCTTCCCTTCCTTCCCTGCCCTTCCCTTGCCTTCCCTTCCCGGGCCTTCCCGGTCCGGTCCCCGGCCATACATCCCTATCCTAGTCCCTCGTCCAGTTCCCCGTCCCTAAGTCAAGAGCCGTTCCTGGAATAAAGCTGACTGAGAAGGATCCGACCGTGTCACGTCTTACTTGCTGGCCAAGGCGGACGCGACAGTATATAACTAGTATATAATAGTAAGCATAAATGAGCAATATTAAATAGAACAAGGAAATCTTTTCTGTTTGTATTTTCAAAGAGAAATCTCTGAATTTTTTTGTTTTTTTCCAGTCACATAGTACTTGTTAATGAAATAAGCACCAGTTATAAATATGGATGTGTGTGTGTGTATGTGTGTGTGCACGCGCGCGCACGCACGCAAACATGCACCCCACGTGGTTGTGGAGCAATGCAATCAATTACTTTGTTTAGTGTTTGAGGTTGGAGGGCAACTAGGTTTTAGAGAATACATAACCAGAATGGACTGCAGGAAATCACCTTCTTAATGACCATAAACAAATAACTGGACAAGATGACAACAACACTTATTTGCATTGGGCTTATGTTTTTCTATTCGCTGACAAAATAAGAAAATTGGGAAGCCACATCCACCCTGAGCCATTCTTCTTGCTTTTTCTTTTTGGAGAACAGTCTTCCCTGGTTCTCCCTTTCTTTAATTGGTCCTTGGAGAGTCCTCTCAAACCTTTACAATGACATTTCGTGAACATTCCTGAGTGGTGCCAAGCCAGAAAGTCTGTGATAGCTCACAAATTACAGATTGAACTAAAGCTGTATTACTTTTGCAATGTTTTATGTATGAGTTTTCTTATTTGGTATGGCTAAGCTGATGACACACACTCTTTTTTCCCCCTTCTTAAAGCTTTGTGAATTTCTGTGAATATGGCTTAAAATATGTTCTTTAAAAATGATTACAGGGCAAAACTTTCCTTCCATTGTTCCTCTGCACATAGTTTAAAGCCAAGTGACTACAAATGAATGGTGTGTGTCTGTAAATGTAGAAATTGCTTGAGCAGGTGGATTTAAGATGCTTAAAGCCCCTGATTTTGCTTTGACAGCTCCACACAAAGAAAGGTGAGAGAAAATTCACAGATCTCTTCAGTATCTTATGGCAATAAAAGGCACATTGTGAGGCTATATCAAGTCAGGGTCACAATACCACCAATATTATAATAGAGCTTTAGATACATGGAGACATTCTAATGAATTTTCATCAAAAGGAGGGAAATAAATTCTCAAAAGTTACTCAGAGATGGTTGTGGTGTTGTATCTCTGTATTTCAAAACCTTTTTATATTATTTTATTTTTTTAGTAGTGTGTGTGTTTGTGTCTGTGTGGAAATACATAGGTACACAAAGTGTGTGTGTGTATATACATATATATGTATGTGTGTGTGTGTGTGTGTGCGCGCGCGCACACACACACATGTGCAAACACATAGGTGAGCACAGTGTGTGTGTGTATGTCTCACTGTGTGTTTGTGGTGTGTTTGTGTGTGTGCCCGGATATGCACACTTGAATACAGAGGACAGAGATGGTTATGTATCTTCTTCTATCACATTCTACCCTTTTTGTGTTTTGTTTGAAACAAATTATCACTATGTAGTCTGTCTGTTTTAAAACTGTTTGCACAGAGGAGGCTAGCCTCAAACTCACCAAGATGTACCTGCTTCTGCCTTCCAAGACAAATATTTATTTATTTATTTATTTGGTTTTGGTGTTTTAGTTTTTCAAGACAAGCTCTCTCTGCGTAACTTTGGCTGTCCTAGAACTCACTCTGTAGACCAGGCTGGCTTCAAACTCACACAGATCCACTTGCTTCTGCCTTCCAAGTGCTGAGATTAAAAGCGTGTACCACCACCACCAGGTCTCCGTCATACACTGTCGTCATCATCATTATTGTTTGATTATTATTATTATTTGAGACAAGTTCTGCAACTGAATCTGATGGTAGCTATTTGGGTTGGGCCCATTGGCCAGTGAAACCTATGATTTATCTCTTTCCACCTCCCTAACACTGGGATAGTAGTCATGTGTGGCCATATCCAGCTTAGATGTAGATGATAGGAATTTAAATTCAGGTATCTTGTTTTCATAGCAAGGTCTCTCAGACACTAAGTAATTTCCCAAGCTTTGTCTATAAAAACTCTTATGTCTGTAGCATATGCAAACATACTAACTTAACCTTTTAAAAAATATGTGTGTATGTTAGTGGGAAGCTATTGGAGCATGTGTCCTCATAAGAAGAGCAGAGAACAGCCTCCTCAGGTGTCAGAAATACCATCTAGTCCTTCTAGATAAAGGCTTGGAGCTCACCAACTAGGCTGGATTGGCTAAGTAAGCCCCAGGAATCCTTTCTTTGTGTAACTGTGCTTTGAGTATGATTGTGCACCATTATGCCTAGCATTTCTATGAGTGATCTGGAGATTGAATACAGGATCTCTTGATTATCTCCTTATCGACTGGACTATTGTCCTAGTCCTAGTAGCTGTATATGGTACATTTTATAAATGCACCGTCAACCTTAAACTTTGAAATAATATTTATACTTGTATTACAGTACTGGTTTCTAACTGTGTTATAGAACAATGCTTCTTTAAAATTGGCCTAATAATAGATGTAGAAGTGAAGACTCTGGGGGTGAGTTCCTGGTTCCATGTTATTTTTAGGCTGAATATTCTGATGGAGTGCTCTACTTTCTATTTAAATTCATAGATTTATGGACTTGAAAATTTCATTCCAATTGTCTTTTACAAAAGAAACTGTATTTTGACAATACAGTCTGGGCTGGCGTCTAACTCATAATTTTGATCTCAGATGCACAAATGCTGGGATGACAGGTGTGTGCCACGTCATTTGGCTTTTATAGGAGAGAGAAAGCAATGCAAAACACAACACAAAAGTGACCCACACCCTACCAAACTGTACTCTTGAGTGTACTATAAAAATATACAGTTCATGTCACAGTCTTCTGTTTCACGGCCAGCCTGGGTGAATAAAGGCAAACATCATTGATCAATGTCTAAAAAATGGGAACGAACAAACAAACAAAAAAGACGAAGACTGATAATTTGAACTTTGTGTCCTGACCCGGCTGTGCTGATTACCATTCTCTTATCCTAACTTCAGGCTCCAAATGTGTTTTTATTTGTATGTTTTTTGAAAATGTTAGCATTTAATTTAACCTCCTGGGTGGCTTTAAGCCACCAGGCTACAGGCACCTCCGACACCCTTAGTCTTCTTTTTTAGCTGTTCTGTGGAAGAAGTTGGCCTTCACGATGACAGGTTGCTTAGGGAGCTTTCCCTTGCCCAGAACTTTGTAAGTAACCTGATCGCACGACATCAATGATGAGAGCAGCTCCGGTCTTGGTTTTTTTTGCAGCACTGACCCATGTCTGCTCACTGTCTACTGTCCACAACTCATTCAGGTTGACAGTTGGGCAGAAGCTCCGGTTCCTCTTCAAGTGGTGGTGCCTCATACCAACCTTCCAGTAGTAACGTGGATGATGTTTGTCGAAGTTCATCCTGTAGTGATACATGCCTCCAGCATTTCCACAGCCTCATGGGTGCTTGAGTTGCTTACCATTGTGGTCATGGCCATGGCTCATGTGGCCCTGGGGTTTCTGGGTCTTCCTCTGTCTGCATGGCATGGTGGTGGCAGAAAGGAAGGAGCCCAAAAGTCCTTTTAAAATTTCATTAGAATGTCCCCAATTTTTAGGCTCTTCTAATATATCAACTTAATTTTCTCTTCCTATACCTAATTTTTTATGTTTTATTTGGCTTGAAGTTGTATATCAGGATCACTAACTAAGCTTCTGAAAAAACATGTGTAGTTTGACCCATGGAAGTCCTGCATTTCTTGCTCTAGGCAAAAGATCTTTCTTTCTAATCCTTTTGTTTTTGTGACATCCTCCTTGCCCAAAGTATGTTTTTTTTTTTTTTTAATTAAATGAAGATATTATATGTAAAGAGGAAATAAAAGGGTTTTGGTTGTTAATTCATAGTTTTATTGTGTTCTGGCCAGGAAATGTAGCTTGTATTTCTATTTGTGGAAAAAAGTTAACATGTTCTTTGTGGCAGGATTTTCCCTGTCCAGTTAATTTAAATATTAGTGCAGCAGGAGGCCATTGATTTGACAGGGCGAAGGGGGGCAGAGCTAAGAGTGGCAGACGCAGGAGGAGGAGGGGAAGGAAGCAAGATGAAGGATAAGCAAGGTGATTCAGATTCAGCTGGCTATAAATAGCCACAGATAGATATAAGATCATATAGGGATAGAATAATCGGGCTAACTTGTCTAATCTAGGTGGGCAGCTTGTACCATTATCAACTGGCCTGAATTTATTGTATGGCAATCTTGTGAATTGAGAATTTGTTGTACATAAATCTGACTGATTATTTATAAGCTTCTAGAGTTTTGTGTTACTGGGTTACTGGAATGTGGGACCACAGACTACAGGGGGGCGGGGTTATGGCTGAGAAGGTGTCACGGAGACAAGCTATCCCGTAGAGCTGAGAAGACCGCCACTGGTCGCTGTGGTGGGGGGAAGGAGGGGCTAGCTTAGAGACAGAGGTAGTAAGACTGCTCTGGGCCAGGGAGTCTGCTGAGATGAGAACACCCTGGCCCTGGCATAGCAAGAGAACTTGCCCATTATTTTTAATGTTTTTCCCAACAGTTCTTTGTAACTTAGTACATGTTAAAATTTCATGAGTGATTTATAGATGAAGATAGCATATGGTTGTTAGGAGAGGCCCATGTCCATGGTGTGAAGGTTCATTACCATATGTTAGTGGTTCTCAATCTTCCTAATGCTCAGAACCTTTAATATAACTAATTCCTCATGTTGCTGGTACCCCCAACTGTAGTAGAAGAAATTATTTAAACCTCCAAATTGTTCACTGTAAGAACTCCTACCCGAAGGAGACCAGTAAAGGAAGATACAACTCAATAATTATTGATATAAATTGCACGCCTGGATTGGGCAGATTTACCACTACACTACTCTAATCCCCGGCTATGAGATCCCTTATAACTTGCGGTTCATCCAGTGGCGTCCTTGTCCTCCGAGCTCCGGCTCCTCAGTCGTCGACTTCCTACTCCTTCACCTTCCTCTGTCGGCTTCCTTCTCCTGTTGACTTCCTTCTCCTGCTTCCTCCCGCTTCCATTTCTTCTCTTCTTCTGTCTTCTGCTTCTGCCTCCTTTTATATCAAATTCCTCTCACTCTCTCCTCCTCTAAGCCTTTTTCTCTGCCTCCCCTTCTACTGCCCAATCTCTGGCTCTAGCCTTTATTTTACAGGTTTTAATTGGACAGAAGGTTTATAAGACGTCACCTGTGTACAGATTCAATCATCCTACCACAGCAGGGCCTAAGTGTTCCAACATAGCTGAAGTACAAGGAAGAGACCTTAAAATAGCCTTTATGTATAAAATAGAGATCCTTAAAGAGAAAATGAAAAAGCCCTTGAAGAAATCTATGAAAACAAATAGAGTGGAAGGAAATGAATAAACCATTTTAAGACCAGAACTGTGGAAATAGAATCATTTAAAAAAATCAAACTGAGGGAAATCTGGAAATGAAAAACTTAGGAACTTAAACATAAATTGAAACCTCAGAGCCAAGTCTCACCGATAGACTATAAGGGATCAAGGAGAATCTCAGGGGTTGAAGACATGGTAGAAAAATGGATCAGTCAATAAAAATGTTAAATTTAAATATTGCCAGACACAAAACATCTAGGAAATCTGAAACAGAATGAAAAGACCAAATCTACAAATAATAGAAATGGAGGAAGGAAGAGAAAACCAGCTCAAAGGCCCAGAAAATATTTTCAATAATCACAGAAGAAAATTTTTCCTAAACTATAGGAGATGCCTAAAATGGTACAACAAGCATACAGAATACCAATTTTATTGGGCCAGAAAAGAAAGTTTCTTCAGCACAAAACAATCAAAACATTAAACAGACAGAACAATGACAAAATATTAAGGGCTTCAAGGGAAAAAAACAAGTAACATAAAACCAGACCTATTAGGTTTACACTTGACTACTCAACGGAGACTTTAGAAGTCAGAAGGGCCTGACTAGATGTGCTGCAGACTCTAACAAACCAGAGTCCAGCCATTCCAGATTAATATACTCAGCAAAACTTTCAATCACCATAGATTATCAACATTCTATGATAAAACCAAATTTAAGCAATCTCTACTTACACAGCCAGTCTTATAAAATGATGATGAAAGAAAAACTACAACCTAAAGAGGTTAATATCAAACAAGAAAATACAAGAATAATAATGTCAGACAAGATCAAGAGGGGAAACACACACACACATACGCACACACACACACACACACACACACATGCATGCACACCACCATCACCACCAAAACAACAACAACAACATAACAGGAATCAACAAAAACTACTCATTGATATCCCTCAACTTAATGGTCTCAATTTTGCAATTTTAAAATCACAGTAAAAAAAAATTGCTAACAGAAAGGATGCAGAAATAGGATATAGGATCCATCCTTCTGCTGCATCCATGAAACATACCTTATTATCAACAAACTCAACAATTATACATATTTAAAGTTATTCATTGGAATAGTGGTTATAATAAAAATATTAAAAATGATTGTCACATGCATTAAAAAGTAATGTCTATCTATGTAACATTTATGTATTAGTAATCATCTATTATTTATCTATCATCTATCATCTATGTATCTATGTATCTATTTCTAATTTATCATATATCTATCTTGTATCTATTTATCATCTATCTATAATCTATCAATCAATCTATCATTTATTATCTATCTCATCATTTCTTTCTCTCTCTCTCCCTTCCTTCCTTTCCTTCCTTCCTTCCTTCCTTCCTTTCCTTTTTTTATTCAACAGCTTTCATCTATCATCTCTCATCTGCTGTTTATCTATGACATCCTCATATACACCAAATTTCTAGTTACTTTGCATTATGACACCACAGTTTCTTCATATGCACTTGGCACTTATTTGTATACTGATATTCGAATGAATAAAAGGACAAGTATTACTTTTATTTTATAACAGCTTTACAATGTTTGAGCTCCTCTGAGCCTCCCTGTTTTTCAACAGGGGAGATAAAAGCATGAACTTTTTGTGTCATTATTGTTTGAGTCACAGATTCCCCATCTGAAACCCCTACCGAAATGCAGCCTGTACAGATATTTATTCTTGTATTGTTTCTTATTTACAACTTACATGAGAGTATACCTGGTTTTTAAAGACCACAGTTTTCATTCTCCACTGTCTGTAGTCAGAATTTTTATATGCACCCTCAATTACAATAATTATTTGTTGAATAAATGTGTCAATGTGGCTCCTGTTTAAAAATGGATTAAAGCAGTAGTCTGTCCCCGTTTTCTCCCTGTCCCACATTGGCTTACAATTAATCAGTTATCATACCAACTAGAAAGTTCTGTGGAGAACACCCCAAGTTTTGCATAGATTTTTTTAGCCCTTTAATGTATTATTTCTTTTTTTTCTGAAATTTCTCTTGGAACTTTGAAATTAGACTTTGCTTTCTCAGTGTGGACAATTATATATTTCAGTGGATTTTCCCAGTGGAGGAAATATGTTCCCTCTTCCCTTTCCACTTATAAAAACCTCACAAGCTGTTAAAATGTCCATCCCTTCTGCTCCATTTCCTCACCCAAATCCTATCACATACCATATGAATTTTTAACCCCGACACCTGTCTACCCACATGGTTCCTCAAGGGTGGATTAAAAAATACGTTGAAGAACAATAAGGACCACCCACATCCCGATGCTGTTAGCTCTCAAAATCTACAAAATGCAGTTTGTCAGTGCGGGTTGCTTGCTAATGCCAATCTTAAAGACAAGCAAAGCATGCACCAAGTCTATTAAGATGGCTTCCTTTCCACTTTTCAGAGCTTCTGGCTAATGATTTTGTTACTCTTTCATTTATGAAGCTTCTAGAACTGGGCATCGAATGTTTCTGTTTCATCATGCAGATTTTCACCCAAACCTCTATCGTTCTGTGATAGCCATTCTGTGCACTAGTCATTCTGAGATCTGCCTTCATCTCAGGGGTGTGGTTTGTGATAGAAAACAACAGGAATACTTATTGTCTATGAAAATTCTTGATATTCTACTTTTCTTATTTAGGGTTTGTCAGGGAAAGTTATAGAAAGCTCCTGCCGAAATCTGAGCTGAAAGAGTATTTCAAGGTCTATGCACTGGACTCCTTAGTGCCCTGTAGAGGGCGCCTGAAATTACAGGCAAGCTTCAGCATAGGACCCCTTTACAGCCCCACATCTTAACACTAATCTCTTTCTTTCATTTTATGGGCTGTTAGGAACAAGTGGAAGGGGTGTACGGTTTTATCAGACCTTGTTCTGTGTTGCTGGTAACTCGATGAAAGAAATAGCAGCCCAATTTTTAAACTATACTTGGCTTAACATTTTTCAGCAGATGATGTGATTTCTTATTGCTGGCCCCAAGTCTCTAAACTCTCACCCTGCTGATAAACTCTTAATTCAGTGCCAGAGTTAATGTCACAAGAGGAATTGGGTGGTTACTTCAGTAATGAAATGAATTTTTGAGGGAAAATGACGTAGCTCTATCTCAATCCCATCTATGTTAGTTTATTTTAATTATGTGTGTGTGTGTGTTGTTGTATGTATGTATGTTGTATGTATGTATGTATGTATGTGAGTACACTGTAGCTCTCTTCAGACACACAAGAAGAGGGCAGTGGATCACATTATAGATGGTTGTAAGCTACCATGTGGTTACTGGTTATTGAACTCAGGACCTCTGAAGAGCGTCAGTGCTCTTAATCGTTCAGCCATCTTTCCATCCCTCTATGTTAGGTTTTTTATTCAGGGGTTTTCATTTATAGTTTTCTAATCTTTATTTTTTTTTCATTTTCAAAAATTATGCTTAAGAACATTGATGGCAATCTAAAGGAGTTAGTTCATCAATTAAGTATTCTGATTTATATTTTTTTCCTGTATTAAAGGTCACCAAGAAAAACCAGAACTAAAACAGTAAACTTGGTAGAGTAGACTTATATGTGTGAAACAGTCACTTTCACCACTGACTAATGTTACAACAGTAAGGTTAATTTGGCGGCACCTTTTTTCCCTACCTTCCAGCAGCAGCACACAATCCATTTAGAGTCTCTATCTTGAGAAGAAAAAAAAAAAAACCACCCCTTCTTTGTATTTTAGCGACTGTCTGTTTATAGATGTTAAGTGCTTCTAACATTTTTAATAAAAAAACCTCAAAAGGCAAATGTGGTCCAGTGATTTATATTTCGTATTATCTACAATGCGTTTCATAATAAGACTCCTCACATCAAGGAAGAAAATGATGTCAATCATGTTCAACATGACATTTTATTATTCAAAGTTCATTTTACAGATATTGCCAGTTTTTGAGATCTAGACAGAAGTTTCACAATTGATTATACTTGGGAAAGCACATGAGGAGAACATGTAAGTAAACAAAATATACTTTGTCTTTTTGACAAGGTTTCAATATGATATCCAGGATAGGCTCCATCTGAGATCTTCCCGCCTCTATAGCCCAGGCTGTGGGATAGTGAATGTGTGTCGCTAGGTCTGGCTGTTAAAAAGTTATAGTTTATTCTAGATCATTCTTTTAAAAAATGTATTAAATTAATTATTTATTCATTTATATACCAATATTTTTCCCCTTACACCATTCTTAAAGAAAATGTCTGCATTAAGTACAATTTTATTTTATGAAATATCAAAGGTTTTGGTGGTGTAGAATTTCTTAAGAAAACAGCCTACTCCTGTTGGCAGGGGTTTGGACGACTTTTTATCATCCCAGAAAGTGTACAAACAGAGGCGTTGATAGATATCTTCAATTGGTCACCCTATATTTTGGATTTTAAAAAAACACAAACATTTCATTTAGGGCTGAGTCTTCTAAAGTTTCTCACTCAAATCCCTTCCCTTGGTGCTCAGGAAACCACATGGAAGTGGATGCAGAAAGAGTGTAAGAGCCAGAGAGGATGGAGGACACCAAGAAAACGAAGCACCTCTAAATCAACATGAAAAAAGCTCATATGAACTCACAGAGATTGGGGTACCATGCACAGGGCTGATGTGAGTGTGCACTAGGTTCTCTGTGCTTTCATTATGGCTTCCAGCTTAGTGCTTGTACTGGCTGGTTTTATGTGTCAACTTGACACAAGCTGAAGTTATCAGAGAGAAAGGAGCCTCCCTTGAGGAAATGTCTCCAAGAGATCCAGCTGTAAGGCATTTTCTCAATTAGTGATCAAGGAGGGAGGGCCTCTTGTGGGTGGTGCCATCCCTGGGCTGGTAGTCTTGGATTCTATAAGAAAGCAAGCTGAGCAAGCCAGGGGAAGCAAGCCAGTAAGTAACACCCCTCCATGGCCTCTGCATCAGCTCCTGATTCCTGACCTGCTTGAATTCCAGTCCTGACTTCCATTGGTGATGAACAGCAATGTGGAAGTGTAAGCTGAATAAACCCTTTCTTCCCCAGTTTGCTTCTTGGTCATGATGTTTTGAACATGAATAGAAATCCCAACTAATACAGTGGTTTATAGGGATTCCTGAGTGTGCTAATGTGTGGGTCTCTGATTCTTGTGCCTTCTCTTGGAGCACTTTTTCTTCTGCTGATTTGTCTTGTCCAATGCTGATATAATAGTTTTTGTTTTATCTTATTGCATTTTATTTTTGTTATAGGAATGAATTATTGATAACCTAGCTACGAGGGTAAAGGTTAACAACTGAACTGTCACATATACTTGCTGGGAGAGGGAAAGTCAATCATTCTCCAGTGGAATGACACACTGGATGTGTCATCAGGACAGGCCTCTGAAGATCTGAAGAAGTTGACCAACAGATAATGGACCCACAGGGTTTTTTTTTTAATCTTTTCTTTTGAGACAGGTTTCTCCATGGCTGGCCTGGAACTCTCTATGTAGACCTATAGAGCATGCTGGCCTCGAATTTATAGAGATACTCCTGCCTCTGCCTCTTGAGTGCTGAGATAAAGGTGTGCGCCACTACTGCCTGGACTCCACAGTTTTTTTTTGGATTTGGTGTGTGTGTGTGTGTGTGTGTGTGTGTGTGTGTGTGTGTGTACTGTACAGTTCTTTTTGGGTGGTGTCTTTTTCTTGGTTTTGGGGGGTTTGTTGTATTGAGTTTTTTTGTTTTTTTGAGAAAAATTAGAGTTGCTTGGGAAGGGGAGGGGAAGAATATGATCAAAATATATTTAAAGTTAAAAATTTTTTAAATTATATATATTATATATATATATATATATATAATAACACACACACAACACACACACACACACACACACAATAAGTTTTCAAAGAAAGAGGAAAATACTAAGAACTTTTTAGAAATTAATATAAGAGAACATAGGAAAAAAGGAACTATTAAAACAGAAAGCTTTTAAAAGTATCAATAAAATTGAAAACAAAGTAGTGAGAATGATTACAAAGAAACAAATATGGGGTTGCAAGAAGGCTCAGACAGCATATTTTTTGTTGGTGCCAAAAATTATGACTTGACTTCAGTTCCTGGGACCTGCACATTGGAAAGAATCAACTGCAATTTGTGCTAGGCCTATCATGCGCACTGTGACACACATGCATGCACACAATAAACAAATGTAATTAAAAAATCCTAGTTACCAACGTTGACTCTAAAATAACATTTCTAAACTCTTAAGACATTCAAAGAACTATGTGAGAATACCACCAAAAACTCTTTGCTACCAAATTTAATGTTTTTGATGAACTTGATAAATTCTTGGGCATGCGTTCAACAAATCTTGCCTAAGAAAAATTAGAGAACTAATAGATTTTCATGTCATCTATTAAATTGAGAGAGCTTTACAGCTAGCAACTTTGTATAAATAAGTTTAAAATTCAAATGCTTTCATTAGTAAACACTAAAACATTTAATAACAATTCTACACGAAGCCTTTTATAAAACTGAGCATATATCTAGACTAGTCCTACACAAAGACATCAGAAATAAAAAGGATTAAAGACCAATATCATCTAAAAATATGTCTATAAAATTATAAACAGACTTTTTAATACATTGAATTTAACAATACATAAAAGATAACACATGCCAGTTTATTAATCTGCAAAGGAGAAAAATCTATGTAATCATAATAACATTAATAAATATAAAAACAGTAATGAAATCCAGCATATGTTAATACTCTTGGCATAGTAGGTATAAGAACTTTCTCAACATAATGAAGCAATCTCTATAAATTGTAATGCTCACTTCATGTCAGGAACTATGAATGTATGCTAGCTCTCATCTTCTATTAAACATGATCCTAGGGGACTGTAAACAAAAAAGCCTTTTAAGAATATTACAGGGGGGCTGGTATGGTGGCACACACCTTTTAATTCCAGTGCTTGAGAAGGACAGAGGTGACCAAATCTCTGTAAGTTTGAGGCTAGCCTGATCTACACAGTAAGTTCTGGTCAGCTAGAACTACATAGTAAATCCCTTCATCAATATCAAAAATTGTTGTTCTTTTGGCTGAAAAAAAGGGTTTATTATGTGTTTTAAAATAGTGTCATTTTACACAATATTTGATCTTTAAGACATTGGGTTAAAAAATTGTTCCCCCCCCTTCCAAAATATCTACAATGTTCACAGTCTTTAGATTGACTATGTAGTAAGAGCATCAGGCCTTTATAGTTTGCTTTGGTTTTGGTAGTAGAGTTTGGATCTAGGGCCCTGTATGATACAAAAACACTGTATCCAAAACCTTTTAAAATGTATTTTGTTTCAAATCTGTGTCTCACTCAGTTGCCTGAGCTATTGCTGAAGTCACTGCTAACAGGCTGTCTGGAACTTACTGCCTCCAGCTTCAACCCCTTGAAGACCTGGTGTTACAAGTGTGTCATCACATCAAGTTTGTCTTCCTAATTTACATGGAAACC